>CAJHZI010000426.1:437500-492500 GCA_905160935.1 Enchytraeus crypticus
ATCAGCTTATTGTTTATTAACTGATTTACCAGTTGATTGTTTATCAGCTGATTGTATATCTACTGATTGTTTATCAATTGATTATTTATCAGTTGATTGTTTGTCAATTAATTGCTTATCAGTTGATTGTTTATCAGGTGATTGTATATCAGCTGATTGTATATCAACTGATTGTTTATCAATAGATTGTTTATCAGTTGATTGCTTATCACTTGATAGTTTATCAGCTGACTATTTAATACCATACAAAGCTGTTCAATGAAGATTTAGCGTCTGACTCCTCGCTCACGCATGATCTCAGGGACGTCTGAAGCTGAACAAATGTTAAGCAAATATTGAAGAATATATGACTTACGGTTTCTCCTTCTTTTCCAGTTTCCCCTGAACTTCCTCTCTCACCAGGTACACCCTGAAACACACCAACACCAGGGGCTTATCGGAGAGATCGATTAATCAATACATTATTGGATCTGCAGTGAGGTGTGGTGTGGGGACGTCCCTGACATCATCTCTGGATGAGGAAACGGACGTTAAACCTTTATTATTATTATTATTATTGTTATTATTATTATTATTGTTATTATTTTATTATTATTATTATTGTTATTATTATTATTAATATTACTTAAAACCGATGGTTTGACATCTTTTATGGTTAGGATAACTCTTTCTAGCGACGAAAATGAGTTGAATCAACAGGATTGGGTTGAATCAACAGAATTGAGTTGAATCAACAGGATTGAGTTGAATCAACAGGATTGAGTTGAATCAACAGGATTGAATTGAATCAACAGGATTGAGTAGAATCATCAGAATTCAGTTGAATCAACAGGATTGAGTTGAATCAACAGGATTGAGTTGAATCATCAGAATTCAGTTGAATCAACAGGACTGAGTTGAATCAACAGGATTGAGTTGAATCTTCAGAATTCAGTTTAATCAACAGGATTGAGTTGAATCAACAGGATTGAGTTGAATCATCAGAATTCAGTTGAATCAACAGGATTCCTTTATCTCAAGATATTTACAAATTAATGTTGAGTGATCGGTGTTTAGCTTAATTTAATCTTGTCAATCTAATCTAATACTTAATTTAATTACTTCTCTTACCTCTTCAGAGCACTGCTAAGAGGCAGGTTCAAGGTACATATTCATACTCAAAGTCTGCCTTCTCGCTCCATAAGAGCACTCCTTAGATCAACATGTTAATCCCTTCACAAAGTCTATGCCTTATCCATGCCTTATGTATCCTATATCTTGAGCAACGTATGGCTTCTGAGGTGATTTCGCGTTGCCTTCCTCAATTATTAATTACTTAAGAATTTGATTTTTTAAGTAAATTTGCATCACGGGCAGTTACTATCTGTATGAGCCTTTCACATCATTTAAACCGTTTATTTGTCTTAAATTCTTGACAATTTTTTTGATATTATTTAAAAGTTTGCAAAATTTGAAGTTGCTATGTTTTATAATTATATGCGTGATTGTATGCATGAATGTCATACCGGATGTCCTACTGGTCCCGCCTCTCCTTTTAGCCCCGCCCCTCCTGGTGGACCCTTGAAGAGTTATAAATAGCATCAAGTTGTAAGTTACATGATTGGTGGACTCTAGAAGAGTTATAAGTAGTATCAAGTAATAAGTTATATGATTGGTGAAACCTAGCAGCGCAATAAACAGCATCAAGTCTTAATTTAACCTCACGCTGTTTGAAATCTAAATAACCTTGACACTGACTGTACCAGCAATTACTTGCTTAAGTATAAATTGAATAAATTACTTATTTGCTTGAATACAGTTGGATTAAATAAATAATTCACTAAAATATTATCCGATGAATTAATTAACTTATATCAGTTTTATTGGATTCAATAATTTCGACTTATTACTACTCATATGAGTAAGATAAAGAAAATTCCAAGCAAACCGGGGGACCATGGGGGCCTAGTGGCCCCGGTTGACCCGCTGATCCTGGAATGCCCTAAAATGATAAACAATCAATTAATCACTCAATCAATCAACCAATCAATCAATCGATCAATAAATCAATCAATCAACCAACCAATCAATCAATCAACGCAGACACATAAGCATTGAGGTAAATACATTTTCACTATTTTTAGCCTGTGTGTGCTACATCTTGCAAACATGCCGCCAGTATCCGAGAGCTGTAGAAAACTCTTGAAAAAATACCCGAATGTCGAAACAAATAATCGAAACAAATTGATGATGTATACAATGATGGAGGAAAGTGGCGCCCCGGTGCGAGCTGGAGAGTCGTTACTATTCATACCAGTTTGTTTAGTAAGCAAAGAACTCGTAGATCCATGTCATCATGGATGTGAGTTACAGTGTGCGTCGCGTTCGTCATGCGTGAGATAAGAATTTAAATCAATTCACATAAATCAATTCATATAAATCAATTCACATAAATCAATTCACATAAATCGATTCACATACATAAAATATATCTGATTGAAGAAACATAAAAATTACAGAGTAACACCGTAGAGGCAGAGCACCGGTAAATGGATAATTGTCAAATTTGCCTAAGAGTCTAATTATAAAGTATTAAAAGTGCTAAATAATGTCATGAATGATAATTTTACGTAGCGTACTTAATCGGATTTAGCTTGTACAACAATTAAAATTAGAGTGCAACTGTCGTCCATGACAACAACTAGACTGCAACTGTCGTCAGTGACAACATCGAGCACTATGAAACTAAAGCCAAGCCGAGGCGAACAATAATTAGAAAAGGTCTCAAAGCGGTGCAGATCCAATTAAGAGAAAACCAGCAAAGGAATCAAAGGAAAGATCTTGAGACTGCCTATTATCACTTAAACCAGTAGCGCTTAACCAATGAGCCATTGGGATATCTAATCAATCAATCAATCAATCACACAAACAATCAATCAAACAATCAACCAATCAATCAGTCAATAGATACATACCGTCTCTCCCCTATCTCCAGGAAATCCTGGTAAACCATCCTTACCTGGAGAACCCTGAAAAACACATCACTGCGCGTTGTCAAACTCTCTTTTCAACTAAATTTATTTTTTTCAGAAAATGAATAAAGTAGCCAAATGCACAAAAGTTATCTGCAAAAGTGTAAAATGAATAAAAAAGATAAAACATATTATATTGTAAACAGAATAAGCCGACTAAACAGATAAACAGAAATATCGCAATCTTAGAAGTATCCTATAAAAAACTTAACATGCATTTAATTTTCAAGTCAAATATATCTTACGTACATTTAAAACTTAACAGACATGTACATTTGATTTTCAAGTGAATTAAAGCATTGCTGGTTAGTTTACATGGTGAGTTGCATACCAATAACTTACCAGTAACTAACTGTTACATTAATTTTTGTGACGGTAGCTCGAGTGTGTCGCGTCGTATTGAAGAGAAACCTTGTGCTTCTGAACCTTGACGTTATACACATTACAAACTACCAATTTTCAAGTCAAGTGTTTAAGATTCTATACATATACTCCATCAAGTTCGTATCAGTTAGCGGAAGAATTTCTAAACGTACCTGGTTTCTACACAAAAATGTACACAATATCGTCGACTACATGAGTACTGAACGTCTATCAGTCACCTAAAAGACCTGATTAACTGTTAAAAGCTGGTAAAAGCTAATGTTAACGTCAGTTTCCTCACTCGAAAGCGGAATGTCAGTGACGGGAGAGCCCAGGATTTGAACCCGCACATACTGATCCGCGGTCGAACATCTTACCGACGTCGCCACTGGCTCCAGCCAATTTAGATCAATTTACTATCGATCGATTGACCTACTGATATATATATATATATAGATTTTTAGATAGTTAGATATATAGAAACAACAACAACAAAGTAATTAGAGTACTACAGTGGTCCATGACAACATTGAACACTGGTACCAAATCCAAACCGATGAGCAGAGTGTGGGGTCCAAAAAGGTGCTAACCAAAATCCGGGAAATCAGTCTAAAGATACATGTAGATAGATTGATTGATACATACCACAGTGCCTACAGGGCCGCTGAAGCCTGGTGGCCCAGGTGAGCCCGGTGGGCCCTGATCCCCCTGAAACCCTGGTAGCCCGGGGGCGCCCACGTCCCCCTTGGGTCCTAGTGGCCCAGTGGGGCCTGGCTTGCCCTGCTTACCTCGCTCTCCCTGTGTGAAGTGTAATACAAGCCGTACAGTTCAATTGATTTTAGATTTATAAAATTATCAAATAATATGTATACAATTATAGATATAATGGATATAGATATAGCATTCTCTCTCTCTCTCTCTCTCTCTCTCTCTCTCTCTTAGTGCACTGCCTACTGGCAGATCCATGTTATATAAAGCCTCTACTCATCTCTATCTTCCATCTTTCTCTTCATGTCCACATACGAGTAGATCTTTAAATTATTTATAACATTCCTTTTGATATACCATTATACAAGGGAGATTCTGCTTATGATTAAGTGTTATAAACATGAATCTATTTCTTAGGATGGACTGAAAGGAGTTCGAGCAAATTTGAACAATTTTGAATTACATTTTTCTTACTTGATCAGACCAGTCTTATTGGCACTCAGTCGCTCGTGAGAACTTTATAGTTTAACTTATACGCATCAGAAAGGTGTTTAATATCAGGTATTGGAGACCAGTATGACATCAAAACAAGATAAGATCAGATATGGCAGAATAGGCCTCATGACATAGACCTGGTTTAGTTTTCCGGTGCTTTGTATTGTCGTGGACAACAGTGTTTAGCAAAGCTAGCCTATTACTTGCTATTATTGTTGTTGTTGTTGTTGACTAAATTCATAGATTGTGTGAATATCTTATCTTGCAGAAATGGTGCTTGTTTAACGTCAGTGTCAGAAGCTACCGGTAGCACAAAAGTTTGCTACACCCACCGCTACTAAAAGCACACTATCTTGAAGAAACTTTGAGACACTTATGAAATAAAGTTGAATGGGTTGAAGTCAAACTACGGATAGTGAAAGAAAATAGGGTGCTTGGAGAGAGAGAGAGAAAAAAAGAGAGGGAGAGAAAGAGAGAGAGAGAGAAAGAGAGAGAGAGAGAGAGAGAGAGCGAGAGAGAGAGAAAAGAGAGATAAAGAGAGAAAGAGACAGCGAGAGAGAGAGAAACAGATAGGAGAGAGATAAGAGAGAGAAAGGGTGAGAGAGAGAGAGTGAGAGAGATAGAGAGAGAGAAAGAGAGAGAGATAGAAAGGTAGAGAGATAGATGAGAGAGAGATATAGAAAGATAGATAGATGGAGAGAGGGAGAGAGAGAGATGAGAGAGAATCAGAATGATTCAACTAATAGAACCTGTAGTCCCACTTCTCCTCTTTCTCCTGGAAGACCCGGCAGTCCCTGAAAATAGATTAAACAAAAATTATTCTTACAATTACAATTACAAAAATTACTCTAAAATAATTACAATTACAAAAATTCTTACAATTTCAATTACAAAAATTATTACAATTACAAAAATTATTCTTACAATTAAATAATAAATAACGTTGAGCGTTAGTCTACATCTTACCATGTTACAGTCAATTGAGAGAGAGAGAGAGAGAGAGAGAGAGAGAGAGGGAGAGGGAGGGAGATAAGCAAGAGATAAGATATATATATTCATATTTATATATATATATATACTCTATATATATATATACTCTATATATATATATATATATATATATATACTATATATATATATATATATATATATATATATATATATATATATATATATTATAGATATATATAAATATATAGTACATACATGGATATATAAGTTAAATAAATCTGTAAGATATAAGATATGACTTAAAACAAGATCTAAACCAACGGCAGGAAGTGCATTCGCTTGTTGAGCTCCTATGCTCCAGAAATTGCTACAAAATTCAAACGTATAGCAATACTTCCCAAGCAAGTCTATTCGTATCCCGACCCTAGTTCAACTAGGATTTAAAGGAAGATGATGATGATGATGATGATAATATATGGTTATAGTAATACTGAGTTTGCTTTAAGCGACCATTAAAGTGTTATTAATTAGATTTATTGATACAAATGATTAAATGCTGATGCCTAACAGCAGAGCCTTTAGATCCCTCCCTGCCTGTTCGTCCTGCCCTCCCTCTGGCTCCCTAATCAATCAATCAATCAATCAATCAATCAATTAATCAATCAATCAATCAATCAACTAATCAATCAATCAATCAGTCAGTTAATCAGTAAATCAATCAATCAGTCAATCAATCAATAAATCAGTCAATCAATCAATCAATCAATCTTTTAATCCGTTCAGTATACTTTATGTTAACCCTTGTGTTAATCTCTTATGTTTGTACTATTTACACTTGATTCATTTTCTTTCTTACGCATTATGAAGTTAATAATGGGGTTTCCCAATGAGGTGAAACTATATTTGTAAGGTTTTATAATTTGCCTCGATATTTGTAAAGGTACTCTCATGCAAAAATTACACATATTAAATGAGTCAACGCATTTAATACTTCAACTTAAATTAATTTAATAAACTAAATGTTAAGAATTAGAGTATCCACGTTCGTCCTACCTTCTCTCCTATGGAACCCGGAAATCCTGGAAATCCCGCAGGACCCACGTGACCCTATCAGTGAGAATACACCAGTCAATCAATGATGAATTTATCAATCAGTCAATGATTACATGAATTTATCAATCAATCAATGAATACCTGAATTTATCAGTCAGTCAATTGAATACATGAGTGTATCAATCAGTCAATGACTACATGAATGTATCAGTCAGTCAATGAATACATGAATTTATCAATCAGTCAATGAATACATGAATTTATCAATCAGTCAATGAATACATGAATGTATCAGTCAGTCAATGAATACATGAATGTATCAGTCAGTCAATGAATACATGAATGTATCAGTCAGTCAATGAATACATGAATGTATCAGTCAGTCAATGAATATATGAATGTATCAGTCAGTCAATGAATACATGAATGTATCAGTCAGTCAATGAATACATGAATGTATCAGTCAGTCAATGAATATATGAATGTATCAGTCAGTCAATGAATACATGAATGTATCAGTCAGTCAATGAATACATGAATGTATCAGTCAGTCAATGAATACATGAATGTATCAGTCAGTCAATGAATACATGAATGTATCCGTCAGTCAATGAATGCATGAATGTATCAGTCAGTCAATGAATACATGAATTGCTACTTAGTAGGCCTACTATTGTACTGAGTACAATTATAATAAGATTAATTTTCAGTGAGATTATAGACCTATTATATGCCAATACAAAAACAGCAACCTAGAAAGGAAACTTTGTAAACACACGCGGTTGTCTTATTTGTAACTAGATATGAAATTTTAAAACATTATCCTGAATAGAACGGAGACAAAAATCTACAGTAGCACACGTAATGCACGAAACTAATTCACGAGCTGCTGCTAAAATAAGGCACAAACTAAAGAAATGGAAAGCACAATTGTATGCATCACTTATGAGGAAAGATATTTATTGGAGCAGTGCGCTGTACTGATCTAGTTACGATAGTGTTGAAAGGACCATCTGCGTCTATCGGGTTTTACTAATGACGCAATAGAGCAGATAATTCCAAGGAGTTGATAGTTAGAATTAAAAAAGGTGTCGTTTTAATAAATAAAATAGATAATAAATAAAAGTGTCGTTGTTAAAAAATAAAAATAACAGTAAAGAAAGGTGTCGTTGTTAATCAATAAAACAAACAATAGAGGTGTTGTTGTTAATAAATAAAATAAGCAGTAAATAAGGGTGTCATTGTTGGTAAGTAAATAAAATAAGCAGTAAATAAATGTGTCGTTGTGAATAATTAAAATAAATAACAAATAAAGGTGTTGTGATCACAACCTTTTCGCCCCTCAGTCCAGGTGAACCCATTTCTCCGGTTAGCCCATCCTCTCCCTGGTTAATCAATCGATAGGACAGTTAATCCAATAATCAATCACTCAAAAGTAGAAAAATCAAATAAAAACCTCAAAACTCAATTAATTTATCGATCAATTAACTAATCAAATAGATTAATATTAAAACAATTGTGGATTATTTTAATTCATGGATTAAAATAATCCACGAATTTATCAATGAAATAAGAAATCAATTAATCTAAATGTGTTTGCAATGTCTCTCTATCTAAGTTTCTAACCATTAATTTAAGAATCAATTAATCAATTAGATTACTTAGCCAATCAATCAATGCAAGTATCAATTATTTTAACACTAATATCAATCAACAAATACACAAAATAGAATACCCATCAAACAATCAATCAATATCAATCAATCAATTTATCAATAAATGATAATTATTTAATCAATCGCTCAAGTAAATAACGATCAAACATTGAGCTGGACTTACGATTCTTTACGCAGGTAGTATCTTCCCCGTGTTGTGTCTAGGGTTATTTGAGGAATTGACCAACGGCAAAAATTTAATGTTAAGGAATACTTCAGTCTCGTCTTATACTATTCAGGTTTTTGTTTTAAAGATTCACCAACCAGAGAATTCATTATGAATATATTCAGACTATTAAACGAACCTTTGGGCCACCGGGGCCCTCAGTGCCTTTCTCGCCGGGTTCCCCTTTACTGCCCTTATCTCCTGATTGTCCCACATCACCCCTTGTTCCCTCCACGCCTGAAACACCCTGAAATATTATTACGCAATAAACACCGTAATATTTATTTTTTATTTAGCGTATGAGTAAATCCAGATAGTTGCTTCATTTGTAAGGCAACTTAGCGTAGACAGTCCACCAGGTAGGCGGGTTATAGGGCACTCCTCAAAGATATATGTTTCATGTTTTGCGATTGTACATCAGACAAAACCCTGATTTTCCGCAGTCGCAAAGCGGTGCATCACAAATACCCCAGCGAAACTCACTTTCTCTGCATCTATTATGACCCGTACGGAAACGATTTAAATGGCACCAACTTCCTCTGCAGAGATTCATTCCTGGTAGCGCTTGAGACGGAGCCTGAACCAGATGGTGGTTTCTAACATCAGCGACTGACTACTCTAATCCCCACTGGGACAGAGACGCCAAGGGATCACATTGCTGCAGCATCTCACAAACAGGTTACCGAGATTTGAGTCTCTTCGGAGGAGGATTAGACAAGTCCAGTGATAAAGGGAGGGCATGATTTTGATCGTAATATTGTGCTCTGTATTAGAATTTGTAGAGTTTAGCACTACATTACTTTACCTTGTATTTTAAATCTTGGTCCGTTGCAGTTCTTGTTACTGCATGATTAATTACATACCAGTGACTTAGCAGTAAATTACTGTTACCTTAATCTTTGTGTCGGAAGCTCGAGTGTGTCGAGTCGTCTTGAAGAGAAGCATTGTGCTTCTGAACCTTGACGTTAAACACACTATAAAAATAAAAGAGCACTACAATAATTGTAAACAATGATACCCTGAAATGTTCATTGCTTCAATTTCTGCAATCAGGCTTACGTGATTAGCCTAAGTAAACTCATTCTATAATAGAGTAAAAATAAATTCAAATTACCGGTTCTCCGGCCTCGCCTCGTGGTCCTCTAGGTCCCCTGTCACCCTTCACACAAGACATCCATGATTATATTTAACACCTTTAGCATAATATCAAAAATCCAGCAATTGCGCTGTTTTAGTTTATTTTTAAAAATTAGCTTACTGAAGGAAAGAGTGCCAATTACAATTAGTGCCGCTTACAATGAGTGCTATGTACCATTGTACATTGAGTGCTGATCAAAATGAGTGCTAATTCTAATAAGTGCTGATTCAAATATATGCTGATTCCAGTTCTTACAACAAATCAGTCAGATATTATTATTATATAATCAGCAAATGTGAAGCCGTTTCGATGAGATAAAATTCTTTGGTTGATCGATAGTGTGTTCATTATACAACAACGAGATATTGAACTGTAATGTGGTGTGTCGTGATGTGTCAATTTCTGTTTGAGTTCCAAAGCTTTATCGTCATACTACGTTAGTTATCCCGAGAATGCAACACGATGTGTGTTAATACCTTTATACCAGGTTAGATAACAAAAGAATGCACCACGATGTGTGTTAATACCTTTATACCAGGTTAGATAACAAAAGAATGCACCACGATGTGTGTTAATACTTTTATACCAGGTTAGATAACAAAAGAATGCACCACGATGTGTGTTAATACCTTTATACCACGAGGTCCCTGAAATCCCATTAAACCATTGGGTCCAAATGATCCCTGAAAATACAAGATAAATAAAACAATGCACACACACACACACACACACACACACACACACACACACATACACACACACACACACACACACACACACACACAGTTTCCTGTAGATATTCACACAAAAGTTAATATACAAGCGCTTACACTCGCTCAAATACATAGCATAAATAATATAAGTAAAAACTGCTATTAAACTGCTTTAAAGTAGTAATAAGGATTATGCACTAAAATTTTGATCCCCTCTCTGTATCTCTTTCTATCTCTCTCTCTGTCTCTCTCTCTCTCTCATATATATATATATATATTATATATATATATGGTATATATATATATAATATATATATATATATATATATATATATATATATATACTATATATATATATATATATATATATATATATATATATATATATATATATATATATATATATCTAATGTTCTACACTTTTTATTGACTTCTCTTAAACAGCTGTAATGTAATTTAGCTACTTGAAACTATTTAAAATAGTACTTTTAACTATATGTCTTCACATGAAAGTTTTTAAACTAGTACGTTTAACTGTAAAATAAATCTTCAAAGGAAAGGCTGAACAATCTGTGCATCACCAATGTCGTCAGTATATGGGATATAAATGAAGGCTGAATTTGCAATTCTGAAGTGTAATAGACTGTTAATGTTAATAAACATTACATTTTTGTGGAAGATATTGACTTGTGTAGCAACAAACTTTGAAACAGATTCTATTGCTTCACTCACCTGTTCCCCTTTATCACCCACAGGACCTGGCTGTCCTTGTAGACCCTAAATAAAATAAAAGTTAAACACCTCATTCTTCCGAACTAAATATCTACAAAAATAATTATTCCATATTACGATTCAATAGAAAGATTTACATCGATATAGCTGATTGATACTGATTCTCAGTATAAAGCAAAAATAAGCACGCATTATAGTGAAGTGATGTTGATATCTATCACTTTTTAATTACACATGTTTAAACCGCTCTAGCAATTTATTCCATTTTCCGTGTAACCAGTCCAATGAATGTCCTAGATTTTACTCTCAGATCAGCGCGGCTGGGATTCGAACCCACGAGGGTTCAATTCACCTCAGGGTCTGTCATTTAAAACTTCATGACGTTACTCCTACGCTTTTAAGACATCCTATCACAGCTAACCGATCAACCACTGACTCAACCCAGATTCAGTGTCTTTAATCCTTTCTTTACAGCTGGTACTTTGAGGTCCTCCTCCTATTACAAGTTATATCTATGACTTCTAATAATCACCTCTTATTTTACCAGCGGTACTTGAAAGTCCACATACGCAACTAAGACGTTCTTGCAGTCTGGATGCGAGAGAGATCAATTACCCAGAATGCTTTGCATCCAAACTGACCAATAGCGTCGCTTTATTCTAGTTTCAAAAAATAATCCCCGTAAAGAACGGTTAACTAAGAGGCGTCACTGAGAGCTTATTGAATGCGAGTAATTAAATCATCATTTATTAAATAACTGATTAATTTATTGATTAATTAATATATTAATAGATTGATGGCTGGACCGATCGATTGGCAGATCGATTGATTGACGGGTTGATGGTATTGAGTAGGTAGCACGTTTGCCTGACAAGCAAGAGACCAGGGGTTCGATACCTCTCTGAACTGTGTCGATTGACCATGTGGAAACAGACGTTAAACTCTTAGCTCTATTATGTCAGCTTCCAATGAGTCAACTAAAAATACTAACAATTAGAGTGCTACAGTCATCAATGACAACATCGATAGAATTTTAATTGAATTTTATCTAGCATAGCGACATACCACAGGCCCGTCCTGCCCTGGTATACCGGGCTGCCCCTCCTTACCGGCCGGGCCCTGAACACCTGGGGGACCGTTGGGTCCCACTGGGCCTGGAGGTCCCTGAAAAACATCAATTTAACTGATGCTAGAAATGATAATACTGACACACACATATATATATATATATATATATATATATATATATATATATATATATATATATATATATATATATCTTAGTGCACTGCCTACTGGTAAATCCATGGAATATAAGGCCTCTACTCTTCTCTGTCTTCCGCGTTCCTCTTCATTCAACCTGCATATTTCAGACTCACATTTCCCGTCATATATACAAACACAGCATATCGTTAACTTGCGTCATGGAGACGTTTTTATCTAGAGAAAACTATAAATAAATGAAAGAAGATTTAGCATTTATCTTTAGCTTAATAGATACAACGACTTCATTAGTTTCTTTATTTCAACGAAATCGGAGAATGCTATGAAATTCTACAAAGAAATATTGATGAAATTAATACTGAGACACTCTTACTAGACCAAGAAACTCCCCGCTGGATAGAGTTGAAGTCATCTGTTGTATTACACACTTCAATGGCGTCACCTCGAGTTCCTTTGATTGCTAACTTTATCATGTGGGCCTAATGCTAAAGTTTATTTGACGTCCCTGACATTGCCTTGTGTATTGTATGATTGAGGGGTGGTCAACTAGATAGGTTACTTGTTACCTCTTTGACGGCCTTGTTTTTGTATGTCACTGTATATTTTGAGTGTATCGAAAATAAACATAGTTCTCTCTCTCTCTCTCTCATATGGTGAGGAACCGGACGTTAAATTCTTATTGATTCTTATTGATTGATATGCAAATCATATTCTTTTACCTTATTACTTCATAGAATACATGTAACACAATTACCGGGGGTCCAGGGGTCCCAGAAGCCCCTGTTCTGCCTGGGGGTCCTGTTAAGCCCTGAAATCAGACAAAATATAAAAAATATGAAAATTTTAATTTAAAAGTGTTTTTCCCGTGTTGTGTCCGGGTTGTTTGATGAGTTGACAAACCGGTGACTGCACGTGTCGTAGAAGGTGACTAATGCACTAAGATCCAAACCAACGTCAGAATGAGCATTCGATTGGTGAGCGCCTAGGCTCCAGAAATTGCTACAAAAATTTAAACGAATGGAAAAGTCTCAAATAGGGGATTGGCTGGTGGTGTGGTGTAGGACAAAGAGGATTTAAGACAGTCTATTTGTATCCCGACCCTGGTGTCAGGATCACATATTTGTTGTATTAATTAGTGTATATATGTTTTGTAACTGAGGATGTAAAGTGCTATTTTGTAGCCTAATACTTAATATGTAAAGATAATAATATACGAGTCAGCTGTTCCGATCTCCGTCGTGGGCGGGGCTTAAATAGTTTCAGAGCCTCTGACTGGTGGGGCCAGCCTGGTCAGAGGAGAATTGGAAAGGTGAAGGTTTGTTTACAAGGACACGTGAAAAAGGTTTAGAGGAGAGAACACGTGTTTGTAAAGAAATTAGGAAAGATACAGGTCTTTCTCGTCTAGACGACACAGACGATAGTGGCTTATCTGTGAGCAGATACGACCGTGGAGGAGACCTTAAGTGTGGTAAAAGGAAAACGTAAGAGAACAGAGATAGCTTTGTTAAAAGTTCTCAACGTAGAATACAAAGGTTCTTATGGTAGAATTTCTAATGTAGTTTTGTGGTCGTTATTTTAATTTGAACGTTTGATTACTAATATATAAATTTGTGCATATAGTCGTAGGCCTATGTGTTAAATTCGCTATCGAATATTTTATTTTGGATTGTATCTCGAGTTACTATACTTTGCGCGATAGAACTATTGGATATTTTCGTTTCTTTGTACACTGTCTGTAAGTCCTATTTAATTCGTGTTTTATTTATTAAATTTCCTTTCATTTTAAACACGTTTTCGTGATTAAAACCTTTAGAATAAATTCAGAGAGCTATTCGAGACCGGGGCCAATGTTATTAAGATTATAATAATTTAAGGAACATTAGAGGCCTTGACACCTGGTTAAACTGAGATTCAAGGGATGATGATGATGATGATGATGATGATGATGATGAGGTTTAGTGTTAACCGAACCACTACGTTAGTTCACACCATTCAATTAAATGCAGGAGATTAAATAATAAACACCCCACAGAGATGATAGTCCATCATGATAACTATATCTGTAAATCGATTTCAATGATTTAAACATTTAGGAAGGTTTAGTCCAGAATTCATTTACCGCTCCTACATTTGTCTTGAGATATTCTCTCTGATAGAGAAGCAGGAGGTCATAGGTTCGAATCCCTGTCAGACCGGCTCTGACAATATCCTTGTGATACGAAACCGACCTTAACTTAGATTTATACCTTTTCTTCTTCTTAGCATTAAGATATTCGACCGCGGATCAGTTTGTGCGGGGTTCAAATCCTGGGCTCGCCCGCAACACTTGCAATCGTAGGTACGGGAAAAAGAAGGCAGCACACTGGTCCCAATCCACTCCACTAAATAAAAATGTTTTAAGCTTGGATTTAAACGACAATGTTCCGGGTTCATTTCGCTATGCAGGTAGTTTGTTCCATGTTGATTCAACCGCCCTTGTCAAAGATCTTGATGCCAGAGCTGAATTAAGTCCAACAGGTTTCGCGAGTAAGCGCTGATCTTGTGATCTCAGTTGCCGATTTGGTACAGTTAGCTTTCAATTCAATTTTTCTCAAGTACATTATCAACTCTGCTATACATGCGGAACTGATTCGATATCCCATTTTAATCATTATACAATAATTGTTATTAATTGTTGCGACAACAGTTTTTATAAGGTCAATATTCATTGATTAAAAAGTTAAACAGGGCTACATTACCGGTGAGCTAATTTGCTTGAACTTGCTTCTTTGATATTAAGAACAAATTAATATAGAAAAAAGGTGTGCAACTTACAGGATTGCCTTTTGGTCCGGAAGGTCCTTCAGCTCCTGGTAAACCCTAAAATTTTAAAAATTAAAGAAACACATTTGATGACTCATTACAATTTAGCTAATGAAAATATATCTAGATTTACTTTACTGACTATACTCTCAATAATTTTGTTTAATATTTAAACGTACCGAGTTGACGTTTTCAGCCGCCGTTGGCATATATGACTAAAGATATCCAATCCCTGCGAATGAATTGACGGTTCAGTCAACATAATAACCGGGCGGCAATTTGATAGCATTTCTCAGTAAATTTAAATTAAAATGCGACAAATTACTTATATGATCAAGAAAAATCCCTTACTCGCTCTCTAAAGCCTTAATGTCAATGACCAATGAAAGTCAACAATGAAAGTCTCGGTGGCCCAGGTGTAACTCCTTAGGTGAAGTCTGAAGTTTCAAACGACTGTTCCTGAGGTCCTGGGATCAATTCCCGGTACAGCTGATCAGAGAGTATTAATATCTCGAATATTCACTATTCAGAGTACACCGGTACACCTATGGTTTTGAAGAGAAGCATGAGACAGTGGCGAAGTCAGTAAGATACTCGACCGCGGATCAGTAGGTGCGGGGTTGAAATCCAGAGCTCGCCCGTCACTGATATCGCTTTCGAGTGAGGAAACTGACGTTAACCTTAGCTTTACCAGCTTTAGAAGCCCTTCAAGCTTCTGACCTTGACGTTAAACCAACATTTAAAAAATGAAAAGTCAACAATAGTATCACATTCACCAGGTGGCGTTTAAAGAGCTTTTAACACTAGAAGACTCAGACTTACCGGAGCGCCTGCTGAGCCGAGAGGTCCAATTGATCCCTGAAACCCCGTCTGACCCTACAGGGTCAAACAACAACAACAACAACAACAATAAACCACAGATACTATCTATGCTTATAATATATATATATATATATATATATATATATATATATATATGACGTCACTGACATCATCCTTGCATGAGGAAACGGACGTAAAACCTTTAATATTATAATTATATTAGGCTTTATATTCTGAACAACGAAGAATAGATCACTCGTAAATTGCATGTCTCGTATAAATCGACTAAGCGAGGACTGAGGAAGCCAAAGGAAAACCATAGCAGAAGCGGAAAAGTCGCTAGACTTAATTAGCACTGAGGTTATTATAGAAAAATACGACCATTCCAACAAAACAAAACTGAACTATTTTCTTATTTATATCGAAACACTCTGTAGTAGAAACCCAAAGCTATACCATCATGGTTTATACAATACAATACAGTGCTGTACAGTACAGTATAGATCAGTTCTGAACTATTCAGAACAGTTCAGAACTATTGTACAGTTCTGAACAGTACAATACAGTACGGCACAGTACAGTACAGTACAATACCGCACAACATAGTACAGTACAGTACAAACAATAGAGTAAAGTACAGTACAAAACAGCACAGCAGAATACAGTACAGTACAATACAGTACAATACAGTGCAACATAGTACAGATAAGTACGGTACAGTACAGTATACTACAATGTACGTCCCTGACATTGCCTTATGGCGAGGAACCGGACGTTAAATTATTATTGATTGATTGATTGAATGAATGTAGCAAAGTACAATACAATAATAAATACAATAAAATACAATGAATATTTAACGTCGTTTTCTCTTAGCAGGCTGATATCAGGGACGTCTTAAGCAGAACTTAACTATTGGCAATATATAGTGAAAATATAAGAGATTTTAAAATTACGAACCATTTCTCCCATGGGTCCCGGAGGGCCTGGGTTACCTGGGTGGCCCTAAAATAGTAAAATAAAATAAGAATGATACAGCATATGAAAAAAAATTATTTTGTCACTAAAACACCCATATTTCTGGGCGAAATATAGTTTTAAACTTATTGCACGGGATCTATCTAGTACCTTCGAGATTCATGTATATCTATATCAGACAATCAACAATCATGGTGTGATCGGGTTAGATGTGGAAATCATTTAGGCGTCTGACCTTTACGTTAAATCCACTAAAATTTATATATATCAATGTCAAAAGCGAACAGTTGTTTGATCGTTAGATGCGCTGCTTTGTGACACTACTTCATATACTAATGATGCAAAAACCATTTCAGTGTTTGAGTAAATAAAAGTAAGAGTATTTTTAAAAAGCTTTAACGACTGAAATATTTTACAAAATAGTCAACTTCCTCATCGTTATTGTAGTCATTAGTATGATACCACTGCATGCATATTTTAACTATGTCTCTTTATGCTTAAATAATAAAAACAAGAAAAGCGTTAAACTTGAAGAGATATCTGGTCAGATATATCTGACGGAGCCCACACACGGTCAAATTTCTCGTCCAATTTATCTGAACAGATAAATTGGACGATAAATCTGAATCGCCTACACACTGTCAAGCTTCTCTGAACGGAGAAGTTATACGAAAAATTGTACCGTGTATGGCCACATTTACAACACAACATATAATACACATAATAACCACTCTTTGACAAACAAAGATTAATTTTGTTATGATAACTCAACGAATTTTGTTATTTCAGTGTCGCTTTTGAATTGAATAAAATAATTTATGCTGATGAGTTTACTTACTGGTAGCCCATCCTTACCCACCACCCCTATAGAACCTGGCTGACCCGGTTCTCCCTGAATCAATCAATCAATCAAATCAGAGGATCAACCAATCAATCCATGAATTAATCACGTAGAAGATGAACCCATCAATCAATTAAATCAGAAGATCAATTAATCCGTGAATCAAATTGGTAGCTGAAATATCTGACTATGAGCTAAGATATTATCTATTTTTAGCTCTCTTCTATCTCTCTCTTTCTCAGTCACTGTCTCTCTCTTTCTCTCCCTCTCTTACGCTCTCTTTGTCTCTCTGTCTCTCTCTCCCTCTCTCTCTCAGATTATTTCCTAGTGACAGGCTCATAGCATATAACTCCATATATATCTATCCTCTCATTTCATATCCACTTAGTGAATGTGTTATAAAATCTTCTAACATTACAATTCTCGGTCTTCCGTAACTCTCTTCCCTTCCATTTTTACTTCCATGACGTCTTTCATTAGCTAATGCAATCTATCAATCTATCTAATGTACTATCTTAGAACAAGTCCTATTAAGTTCTTGATTCTATTTCTAAAAGTGTTTTGGCATGAATTGATAAAGATTTTTCTTTGATTTATTCCTAATTTCATGTAGCAACAAATACATAATCCTAATCCCGGATTCTAAATGAATGTCCCGGATTCTAACTGAATGTCCCGGATTCTAACTGAATGTCACGGATTCTAAATGAATGTCCCGAATTCTAAATGAATATCCGGATTCTAAACTAATATCCGAATCCCGGATTTTGAATTAATAATTTCCAGAATAGACATCATTACTAAACTTTAAGTCAAGAAAGGTCAATATGTCAGTTCATACCCTGTGACCTTTAGGACCCTTGATGCCGAGAGGTCCTGGAAATCCTGGCTCTCCCTAAAATAGAAACACAAACTTGTCCTGTCTAACGTCAGTTTCTTTTAAGTCGCATCTCACTATGACATGCGTTTGATGGTCCACGGTATATGCAAAGTAGCCTGTAGTACTAAACAAACACAGAGCAGGTTTTAATACTTTAACAAATAGAGAGCTGGAGCCAGTGGCTATGTCGGTAAGATATTCGACCGCGGATCAGTATATGTGGGGTTCAAATCCTGGGGTTGACCGACACTGACATCGCTTTCGAGTGAGGAAACTGACTTTAACATTAGCTTTACCACCTGCAGAAGTCCTGCAAATAACTGGATATTTCTATGCTGTATTCTTTTGCGGAATATTTGCAACTTTTCTTCATCAGATGTTACCATTGACGCAGAATTTTCGTGACACGAAACTGATGTTGGCATTAGCTTTTTTACTTGTACCTCTGAGTCTGGATACTTCAAATTTTCTCTACGACATGAAGTGGTCTCTAAGACCAAGAGGCTAATCATCTGTTTATGACACAGTGTTTACGAGTCTCATTGCACGTATACGAGAGGGCGCCACTTACCGTCAAGCCCTGAGTACCTGGCGTTCCGCGTTCTCCGTCATTTCCCGTTCTACCCTAAGCAACAACAACAACAACGCGTGGACTAGAGGTAACAACAACAATTTGAGGAAAAGAGACAACATCAACAACATCAACACCTGGACTAGAGGCAGCAACAACAACAGGATAAAAAAGACCTCATTAACAACAATAACGCTTGTATTAGAGGCAACAACAACAACAGAGCGTGGATTAGAGACAATAACGACAAAAGAGGACTATAAAGATAGTTACAACAATAACAACACGTGGACTACAGACAACAACAACAACAACAACAACAACAACAAAACATTCACGATCGCTCAGGTAACCGCCAGAATTTCAGAAGATATCTTCCCTGTTATAGCAGCTGAAATCAGCTCAGATATCGGGCGAAAATTCGTTCATAAAATGCAAAAGTGACTTTCTGCGACGATATCGTGCGGAATGGCAGATGATATTATCTTTCCTTCATAATATTAGGAATTTGTATGAAATGGAAGATAATATCATCTTAAAATTTGGCATTAGTGCGGAATGGCAGATGATATTATCTTTCCTTCGTACTATTGGGAATTATTGCGCTTATTAGCAGTTAGTTTAAAAGTCAGCAGGTCGTGTACATGTAAACTAAGTTAAATTACATTTGTTCAATAGACGCATTCCAGAAACTTTTAGAGAACTGGAAACGCCACAAGGAGCGCACAAGATTTACCGTCTTGCCACTGCCCTTCATAGTTCAAGGCTGGATATATCTATATTGAACATGTCAAACAGATCAAAGATCACAATCGTCAAATCCTGCGTGAGTCGTTATAGCTCAAATCACAATGAATTCCTATTAAATAATTAAAATTACGAAAGAAAATTAGGAACTCAAAGCATTATAGACCTACCCTCTTTCCTCTGATACCCGCTGCTCCTGAGGGACCTCTGGGTCCTCTAATACCCTGCGAGAGCGTAAAGAAAAGGTGTTAAATGCAATAGTAATAATGACAACAATAATAATAATAATAATTATTATTATTATTATTATTATTATTGTAATAATAATAATAATAATTATTATTATTGTTATTATTATTTTTAATTAACTATTAACAAAAATGTCTTTACTTTTGTTTATAACAATAATAATAATAATAATAATAATAATAATAATAATAGTAATAATAATAGTAAGTTTCTACCTCACTACCTGTCTCTCCTTCTTCTACTGTTTTCGTCCTTCGACCCATTTCTCTCTTTCTCTCTTCCTCTCTTTCTCTTTCTCTCTCTCTCTCTCCATCTATCTCTCTCTCTCTCTCTATCTCTATCGATCTCTTTCTCTCTCTTTCTCTCTTGGTGATTTGCATTTCGGATATTACAATAACACCTGTTTCTTCTGTGAAAAATCTCGGTGATATCCTTGATAAACACCTAACCTTCCACGAACACATAACTAAAATTTCACAAGCATGTTTCTTTCATATCCGAGATCTTCGTCGAATACGTCCATATTTGTCACGTGAGACAGCTGCTACAATTGGTGCTGCTATTGTGCAATCGAAATTGGACTACTGCAATTCCCTGTTTTTAAATCTCCCTGGCTGTGAGATTGATCGATTGCAGTTTGTTCAGAATTCTCTTGCGCGAGCAAATTTTTGTAGTTTCAAGTACTCACATGTTACGCCCTTTTTAAAGTCTTTGCACTGGCTAAAGATTAAAGAGTGAATCATTTACAAAACTGCTTCGTTAACCTATAAGTGCATCACCATCCCTGGACAACCTTGTATGTCTCACTTGATTAAAGTGATGCAGCCTGCTATTACTCGGCCTTCTAAGTTAATTACTCTTGTGAGACCTACCTTACCTTCCCGCTCTAAGCTATCTAATCGTTCTTTCCAGCATGCTGCACCGCAGATCTGGAATTCTCTTCCATCTAATCTTCGGAAATCTTCATTTGAAGCACATCGGCCTTTGCATTCCTATGATCAGTTCCATAGGCAGTTGAAGACCTATCTTTTCCATCTCTCATTTCCATCCGGTGTCCATGAGCAGCGATCTGCGCCTAAACCTCCTTTTCTTTAATACCCTGTACTTTGGAATAATTATCTGGATTTTGGAATTTTCACCGTTTTGGACCATCTATTTGCTCGCCGGCTTGATTTTGTCTCAATAGTGTTCGATGTTGCCATTGATGACAGTAGCGCTCTAATTGTTGTTATTATTGCTATTATTGTTCTGATGTTGAAGATTCTTGGACGAGACCAAGAACATAAAGTAGGCGTGGCTCACTGTGGCTTGCTAAAATAGAGTAGGCGTGGCTCATTTAAGCTCAAATTTACCAAACTGCACTTAGACTTCAGATAAGTGTTAGACTTCAGATAAGTGTTAGACTTCAGATAAGTGTTAGACTTCAGATAAGTGTTAGACTTCAGATAAGTGTTAGACTTCAGATAAGTGTTAGACTTCAGATAAGTGTTAGACTTCAGATAAGTGTTAGACTTCAGATAAGTGTTAGACTTCAGATAAGTGTTAGACTTCAGATAAGTGTTAAACTTGAAATCAGAAATGTTTGGTATTTAACAAATAGCGTGCTGTAGCTATAAACTACAATGTCAACTATCAAAAATACATTATTCATTATTAGTACTGAATAGCAAATCTGCTTCTAGCAGTACTGGCTGGGGCCAGTGGCGAAGTCGGTAAGATACTCGACCGCGGATCAGTCGGTGCGGTGTTCAAATCCTGGGCTCGCCCGTCACGGATATCGCATTTGAGAGAGGAAACTGACGTTAATCTTAGATTTTACCTTTTTTGGTGCTGTAAAAAGAATAACTAATCGCTTTAAACAGAGCGGTAAAGGAAATGAGTGTCACTGACCATGTCCCCTGGGCTTCCAGAGTCTCCTTTGGGACCCTCAGGACCTTCTGGGCCCTACACACATAACATAACACATTGTTCACATAGCCTGACACAGAGCCTGACACAAAGCCTGACACATAGCCTGACACAAAGCCTGACACATAGCCTGACACATAGCCTGACACAAAGCCT
The DNA here is from genome assembly GCA_905160935.1 of Enchytraeus crypticus. Classification (NCBI taxonomy): domain Eukaryota; kingdom Metazoa; phylum Annelida; class Clitellata; order Enchytraeida; family Enchytraeidae; genus Enchytraeus; species Enchytraeus crypticus. The sequence goes on from CAJHZI010000426.1 coordinate 459,724, forward strand.
GACACATAGCCTGACACATGACACATTGCCCAGTATAGAACAAATGACTGTTCTCCTATTGGTGCAGAATCCTGGAACACTGAAAGTATAGTAAGAGTCGACTACTGCATATACATCGCTGGGGTCTAACAGGGACTTCCCGTAGGCTGGAGCCAGTGGTGATGTCGGTAAGATATTCGACCGCGGATCAGTATCTGCGGGGTTCAAATCCTGGGCTCGCCCGTCACTGACATCGCTTTCGAGTGAGGAAACTGACGTTAACATTACCTCTACTTCTCTACTATCAGTTGAGGGTTAGAGATTAGTTGCTCGCTATTAACAACTTCTAGATGTCTCCATGTCCGCCATGTTTGAAGCCTACACTATGTGTCCCTCTAATGTTATGATTTTTATCTAGAATGTTACGTGTGAAATGACGAATCAATTAATTGATTGATTGATTGATTGATTGAATTCAGTCCAGCATACTCACAGGCTGGCCTATGATACCAGAGAGACCCTGAGGTCCAGGAGCCCCGGTCATCGTTAACTGCGCAATAAATAAAATACGCAGCTCTAGATAAGACTCTCTCTCTCTCTCTCTCTCTTTCTTTCTCTCGTTCTCTCACTACCTCTCTTTCTTACTCTGTCTCTCACTCTCTCTCTCTCTCTCACTTTATTTCTCTCTCTTTCTCTCTCATTCTCTCTCACGCTCTCTCTCTCTCTCAATCTGTCTCTCACTTTCTCTATCTTTCTCTCCCCCTCTCTATCTCTCTGTCACAGCTACTATCACCACAGTATCTTCTTCGACATGAAAAGGAATTCTAGATAATTATTATTAATTAATTAATTATTAATTAATCTATTATTATTAATTTATTTATTATTATTATTAATGTAGCATTAAAACAGCAAATTATAACATAAAATAAGATAAGATAAACTTAACTTAAGAGAGTGATTAGAGACTAAGAGAGATAACGGGTTTAGGTTGACTCACCATGTGCTGGTTGATCATGGCTCTCATGGACTGGGCCTGAAGGTTTGTGGGTCCCTTCGTACCTGCTCCCCCCAGGTTCATCTGAAACATAAATCATTTAAAAACATTTACTAAACCGTTTCAGTACATTTACTAAATCATTTCAGTACATTTACTAAATCATTTCAGTACATTTACTAAATCATTTCAGAATATTAACTAAATCATTTCAGTACATTTACTAAATCATTTCAGTACATTTACTAAATCATTTCAGTACATTTACTAAATCATTTCAGATATCCGGACATTAGCGAGTTCAATGCAGATATTTCACATGAGCACTGTAACAATATAATTAATTCGAACAATAAGTTAATTCGAACAGATGAGCAAATTATGACATCACTCGTGACGTTACTCATAATATCACACGTGACATCACTAATGACTTCCCACGTGACATCACTAATGACATCACACGTGACATCACAAGGGGGACACCATTGTAGGTAATGTTTGAGCAAGAAGAACTTTTCTAGTCGACCACTGAGTGCATTATGAATTTATGATAGAGCTGTTAGTGCACGCTGTTGTTATGGACGATAGTTTTTAGTTGGTTTCAATTCATTGAATTAATTATCGAGATCGCTCAACTACAAACGGTATAACGTAAAACGGTGTGATGTATGATTTTGAGAAAGTTGTTTTTATTTTTCATTAATGATAAAAGCATAAATGGGTTCACGGAGGTTAAGTGATGTGATAAACAAGAAACATTCTGAGACTACTTCATCGAAAACTGAAATCTATAAAATTCAGTTTTATGTATTGAGGTCAGATATTTTCTGTCTTTATTTAATTAATAGAACAGGACTCTGGACTCACAGGAATGACGAACACGTGACCTGGGGGTCCTGGGACACCATGAGTTCCTGGATAGCCGTCTCTACCGGGATAGCCCTGTGTCAATCAATCAATCAATCAGTCAGTAAGTCAATCAATCAAACAATCAGTCAATCAATCAATCGAACAATCAATCAATCAATCAATCAATCAATCAATCAATCAATCAATCAATCAATCAATCAATCAATCAATCAATCAATCAATCAATCAATCAATCAATGTTACTGCTAGTTATAGTTTAATTCATCAATCAATCAATCAATCAATCAATAAATCAATCAATCAATTAAACGTTGAACTATTCAATTAATCAATCAATCAGTCAATCAATCAATCAATCAATCAATCAATCAGTCAATCAATCAATCAATCAATCAATCAATCAATCAATCAATCAATCAATCAATCAATCAATCAATCAATCAATCAATCAATCAATGTTACTGCTAGTTATAGTTTAATTCATTAATCAATCAATAAATCAATCAATCAATTAAACGTTGAACTATTCAATTAATCAATCAATCAATCAATCAATCAATCAGTCAATCAATTAGTCAATCAATCAATCAATAAATCAATAATTAACCCAATCAATTAAACGTTGAACTATTCAATTAATCAATTAATTAATTTAATCATTTAATCCGTCCTTTAACTAATAAAGCAATAAATGCAATACTATAATAGTAATACACCGACATCTCCTTTGGCTGGTGCCAGTGGCGTCGTCGATAAGATACTCAACTGCGGATCAGTATGTGTGGGATTCAAATTCTGCGCTCTCCCTGACATCCCTTTCGAGTGAGGGAACTGACATTAATATTATCTTTACCAGCTTTACCAAATAAACACACATAGAATATTCCTCTTACATAGTAACTATTCTCTTCCTCGAGAGTTTAGGCAAAATGCAGGAGAAATTAAAATTAAAATAACAAATTAAAATAATAAAAGCATTTTTACCTGCTCGCCCTTAGGACCCGGGGGCCCTGATGACCCGGGAGCCCCGGGGTAGCCTGGCCCTACTTCAACGCTGTCCCCTCCCGGGGTCTCAGCTCCCGCATATTCACCAGGTGGCGTACTGGGCGCAGCGTGACGAGTTGTGTACTCGACAGCTGGAGTACGTGATGTCGTAGTCTGAAACAACGAGCAAAATAGGTCGTGTTCTAATTCATGGTCAGGCAATGTAGCCTAATATCTTCGATCAATTCTAAGTAAAGTAAAGCTAAAAAGCTAAGGTTAACGTCAGTTTCCTCATTCGAAAGCGATGTCAGTGACCGGAGAGCCCAGGATTTGAACCCCGCACCTACTGATCAGCGGTCGAGTATCTCACTGACTTCGCCACTGGCTCCAGCCGCGTGAGTAATGAGATGAACGTAATAATAATTCATAAAAAAGTCTTAATCTTACATATGCAAGAGTCTACTCATCCGATAAACTTGAAAACCATTCCATGGCCGAATCACTAAGAATTAACGGAGTAACGAGAGATAGGTTAGGGGCGCTGACTGTCTAATCAACTGTTTAAACGCATGAAAACCGGCGCGCAGCTATGCCTTACTTTAACATAACATTACAGAGTCAGGAAGCAATTATATGCTTGTTTAAGAATCTATGCTTGTTTACACATCGATTCAAGCTTGCAGAATATCAAATTGTGACTAATCAGTAGTTTACGCAACAGTTGAGATTTAAACCCTTGATTATCTCACTAGTAAATATGACCATAAGTATAATATTGATAGTCACGCCCCTCAGACCTCGGCTAAAACTCAAACCTAACCTTAACACTAACCCTAACCAACCCTAACCAGAGCTTCAAGCACTATTTATTAGCCGAAGCCTGAGGGAGCGTGGCTATGAAGAAGGAATATGTTAATGTGCTTATTAGCTGCTACTGGATTTCTTTAGCGAATTAAGTCATATAAATTAACTTCAGCAAATTAAATAATATAAATTAATCTTACATCGTCATCAGCAGCAATCAATGCCAGCATAGTCCAAGGATCAGCCCTTGGACCAACTGCATTTGTCATTGTTACATCAGACTTAAAAACCCTACAGCCTACAAACTCTTTGTTCAAATATGCCGATGACACATACCTGATTGTGCCTGCCTCTAACCTTCACTCAACGGAAGAGGAATTAGTCCATATTGAAAACTGGTCCCCCTCTAATAATCTACTATTAAATCGAAATAAAACAAGAGAAATTCTCTTCCAATTACCCAAGCAAAAAAGGCAGATACGAGATGTCCCACACCTTGAAGGAATTGAGCGGGTTTCTAACATCAAATGCTTAGGTGTCATAGTATCTGATAACTTTTCTTTTTCTGCTCACATCACATACATCATTAGCTTGTGTTCGAGCAACATTTTTGAGCTCTATTCTTTACGTAGTAAAGGTTTGGCAAATGATCTTCTTCAGAGAGTCTTTCAAGCCTCCACACTCTCTAAGCTTCTACATGCCTCCCAGTTTTGGTGGGGCTTTACAAATTCTGAAGAGAGAACCCGTCTTGAAACTTTTTTAAAGAAGGCAAGGAGAGCTGGATTCTACAGTAAAGAATCTAATTTTGAGGATCCATGTAACTTTGCTGACAATAATCCTTTCAAGGCAATCTGTAACAACCCTGTACATTTACTGGCGCATTTGTTACCTCCACAAAACAATCATAATTACCCAACCCGAAAAAATACTGCTAAGAAATGCTTTTCCCTTCCCATAAAACGAAGCAGTCTGAGTGATAAAAACTTCATTATTCGTATGATTCTAGATGATGCTAGTTAATTTAATGAATGCTAAAAGATTCTCCTTTACTCATAGTACAGTACGCCCTATATGGTAATTATGAATAGTATAAGTCATTGATTTATGTAATGTTGTAATATTCATGTGGCAAATGTTAGCGAAAACAATTTATAGTTTTATCTCTCTTATATCTAGCCTATTAACTGTTTATGCTATATCTGTAATTTGTTATGCTATGTCTGTTGGAATTTCTGTGCTGTAACTTTCTGCGGTTGTCAGATTGAACGAAAATAAACGAATATATTATTATTATTAACTTTAACTCATACAAATTAACAAGCGTATATAGTGACTATTTACAGTAATCAACACACCTCTATTCTAGGTGGGCGTGGGGTGGGCTGTGCTGTAATTGGTCTGGAGGCTGTAGCGTTAGCGGTTGCTATAGTAACAACAGCAGCTGTAGGCCTAGTAGGAGGAGTCACCACTGGCTGCACAGTTGTAGGAAACCGGTCTGAAGCGGTACAATCCGGTAAGCAGAACTGGCCTGGGGCAGTTGCATATGGTAAGACGCCTAGCGTTTCTATGTCGCCCTACAAAAATATGACCAACAATTAAGTCTACGTTAACATCGTCCCTGACATCATCTTTGTCTGAAGAAACGGACGTTAAACCTTTATTATTATAATAATTCTTAGTAGCCCTTCCATGTTCTAATGTTCTTGATACTGAAGGATTAACGTAGACATTTCGAAACATAATCGGCCCGCACGGAAACTAATAAAAACACCAATAAAAGCACGATGTAGCCATTTTAAAGGTTCTATCGGTAGCTTTTTATTATTATTAATTAACACGGCCAAAGGGTTTAAAAATTACAGCAGCTGAGGTAAAATTTCCATTGACATTTTTGGAAATTGCGTTAATCGGCTCTTAATGTTAAGCAAACAAGAATAAATTTCGGTTAGTTAATTTTTTAGTTTCAAAAAACAAAATGCTCAATCAATCAATAGGAATTTAACGTCCGGGTCCTCGCAACAAGGCAATGTCAAGGATGTTTCTTGTAGACTCTGCCCAAACAGGCGCCAAAAAGCACCATACGATACGATACTGAGTACACAAAGACCACTAGAGAAAGCGAGATAGAAAGAGATAGAGATAGAGTAGGCAAGAATTGAGTACAAAAACCACCCTTAAGGCAACTATTCAATTAATTCTAAGAACTAGGAGGTTCCAAAAATCTCTCATGATTCATTTCAAATCGACGCTGGAATTTCCTGTGACTATCAGTATGCGCGGGTTCAAATCATGGGATCTCCTGTCACTGATGTTGTTTTCGAGAGATGAAACTGACGTTAACATTGGCTTTAGTTTTGGCTTTACTAGATAAAATTTGTTAAATTGTAAAGCTGAAAGTGTATATTTAAATTTTTATGTATACATATTTTGTTTTCGGTAATTCTCACTCTGACGTATATTGAGTTTATAAAAAAATGAGGGAGTATTATGTATACCAACAGTAGCATTGCTTCATGCGACAACGAATCGTCTGGAAAGGAAAATTATATTCCTTATAAACACCCGTAAAATGATGTCGACGTTAACTCCATAAAAACGTAACTATATAAATAGGTCTATTATACGATCTCCATTGCCAAACGATTGATGGAACATTCAGAAACAGTACAATATTACTAAAGTAGCATTAGATCAGAAACAGCGGCTATATCATCGGCATATTACAATAGCACTTCTTTATTTTGGTTATTTTTTTACTTCTACAAACTTAAGGAGTAGATTTATCATTTAGGAGTAGGGATAGGGTAATGGTAATGGTTAGGGCTTAAATAGAATGCACTTAAGGTTATATTAATGACATTTCGATTAGATTAGAACGCAATTTTGTAAATAAACAAAGGGCGGTTGTTTCTGATCTAAGGTCTACCAAGTCATCATTTGAGAGCATTTATGAGAAACCTTTATGATAATCTGCTGTGTTGTAATCTGCATTAATTGGCCTATTATTATGAGTTGATGTCTGTGTATGTTTGCTTATGATTGTGGGCTGTCAACTAGATAGGATTTACTTATCCTCTTTGGTGATCCGTTTGCATTTGCAATTCTGCATTTCATTCTTTGATGGTAATGTCATTAAACATAGTAACTACTATTTAGTCAATTGCATCTTATTATTTTTATTTGGCGGTTGTCTCTGATCTAAGGTCTACCAAGTCATCGATGGACAACGTCAGTAGGGCCAACAATGGTCAGTAGGGTCAGCCAGGGTCAGTAGGGCCAGAAATGGTCAGTAAAGTCAGCAAGGGTCAATAGGGTCAGCAAGGGTCAGTAGGGTTAGCAAGGGTCAGTAGGGTCAGCAAGGGTCAGTAGGGTCAGCAAGGGTAAGTAGGGTCAACAAGGGTCAGTAGTGTCAACAAGGGTCAGTAGGGCCAGCAATGGTCAGTAGTGTCAGCAAGGGTCAGTAGGGTCAGCAAAGGTCAGAGGGTCAGCAAGGGTCAGCAAGGGTCAGTAGAGTCAGCAAGGGTCAGCAAGGGTCAGTAGAGTCAGCAAGGGTCAGTAGGATCAGCAAGGGTCAGTATGGTCAGCAAGGGTCAGTAGGGTCAGCATGGGTCAGTAGGGTCAGCAAGGGTCAGTATGGGTCAGTAGTGTCAACAAGGGTCAGTAGGGTCAGCATGGACTCACCACAAACGGCTCCTCGGCTTGGTCAGAGCCTTGAGGTGTGGACAAGTAGATGAGACCTCGCGTGTTCAACTCTGCCCCAGGCGTCAGTCTCTCTAGAGCCAGGCTCTCTCTCTCACCACTCTCACAGTCGAACAGGGTGACCGTCTGATCACTAACACTAACAGCCACCCTGTGCCATCTACACAGGTTAAAGATTAACACTAACAGCCACCCTGTGCCATCTACACATGTTAATGATTAACACTAACAGCCACCCTGTGCCATCTACACATGTTAAAGATTAACACTAACAGCCACCCTGTGCCATCTACACAGGTTAAAGATTAACACTAACAGTCACCCTGTGCCATCTATACAGGTTAAAGATTAACACTAACATTTGTAATTTTGTATCCAGATTTAAATTCCAGGCGTTGTTGAGTCAGTTATTATAATATGTGATTATACATGCATGACAAATCTAAACTAGATAACCTGAATCTGAAATTGTTCATGTCTAAATGTACTCCGATATCATTATCTAATTCATTTCCAACTGTTATTGATCAACTTATTGCCAATATAATATTATATATTATATTATATTGCCTATTGGTCAATATAATAATTAGTTTAATGCAAGAAACACCGCTTTTTATCTGCTAACTATTCAATATATATTACAGTCTAAACAATCCAGTAGTTGCTATTGCACAGCTTAACAATGCAATTTTATTGTTAATTAAACAATAAACCATGGTTTAATTAGTTTAATATTAATTAATTATTGTAATAATAAGAAATTATAAATAAATAAATAATATATAAATTAATTAATTATAAATAATAATTAATATAGTATTTAATTAATAAATAATAATTAGTTTAATTAGTGTCAGTAACGACTGAGTAACGCCATTGAATGTTTTTTTAAATCTAGCAACAATCAAAATCTAAGGGGTGTTCGTAAATAATCCTTTAAATTATTGATTTAAATGTATCATTAATTTACTAACATTCTAATGCATTCAATATATTATTAACTTATTGCATTTTCTAATATTTAAATGTATTGCTAATATATTTATTAACACTTAGGGCCTATGCAATGGTTGACAACAAATAGTCTACGCCAACATATGTAATGTATTAACGGACTTACTGTCCATCAACTAGATTTCTGATTTTAAATCGCTGGGTTTTCCCGCCGGGATTTCTATCTTTATCCTCATACCAAAGGCGTGGCCTGTTTGAGAGTTCAAGGCCAAGGACTCTCTTTGGCTTCTTGTGATGGTTGAACAGAGAGAAAAGGTACTGACGTCCAGGCTGGCTCGTTCTGAACGTGGCTAGTACCGTGAAGTCATCTGGAAATCCTTCTGTGCAAACAGCATCAGGTACAGTGAGTATCTGCATTGCTAGTCTCTCTCTCTCTCTCTCTCTCTCTCTCTCTCTCAATCAATCAATGCATGAATGAATGAATGAATCAATCAATCAATCAATCAATTAAGCAATCAATCATTAAATTAACCAATCAATCAATCAATAAGAATTTAACGTACAGTTCCTCGCCATAACGCATTGTTGGGGACGTCTCAAGCAGAATACGCATAACAAACGTCAAAACACCACACATGACTACGGAGTACACAATGACCGCAAGAGAAAGTGAGATAAAAAACAGTGCAAGTCAAAGATCCCAGGCAAAAGGGCCAACATATTGAACAGCGGCGGAAACAGGTTGGTTTTTAGCATGCCCAGGAATGTGGTAATTCAATTACAAGATCCTAAATCTTGTGGTAAAAAGTTGCATAATGTTACAACAAAATGATGTCTCTCTCTCTCGCTCTCTCTCTCGCTCTCTCTCTCTCTCTCTCTCTTTATCTCTCTGTCCATGTCTCACTCTTTCTCTGCTCATCTATCACCCTCACCATCTCTCACTCTCTCTATTGCCATAAGTCAAGTTTTGTAAAAAGAAACTTGTTGAAATGAAATATTTAAAACGCTTGAAATGAAACACAGTTTCATTTCTTCTTTCAACTTAATACAAATTTACGAATATACATACATACATACACACACACACACACACACACACACACATATATATATATATATATATATATATACCTATATATATATATATATACAGTATATATAATTTTAAACACTCTTACTGCTGAAGAGACTGCGGGTGGGAAGAGAGAAGTTGTGAGGGGAGGGTAGGAGGGAGTAGGCAGGGAGGTCTGGTCTAGTCTCTCCACAGCTCCCATACACCCTCCTCACCGCTGTGGGGTGGTCTCGGGCAGTGACGTCCAGCCTCAGGGCCTTCAGGATATCGACGTAATCTAGGACGAAACAGTCAGAGCATTCAGTATATCAGGCAGTCAGCTAGATGTGATGAGTCGTTTAGTTATCACTCAATGCTATTGAATGTCTCAATAGCGCAATGGTTAGAGGTGTAGATAACGTCATGAAGTTTTAAATGACAGATCCTGAGATGAAATGAACTCTCGTGGGCTCGAATTCCAGCCGCGCTGATCTGAGAGTAAGATTTCGGGCATTCACTGGATTGGCTACACGGAAAACTGACAAAATTTCCTAGCGGTTTAAACATGTGGTATTAAAAGTGATAGATATCAACATAATTGATCATTCCACTATTATGTGTGTTATTTATTTTTTATAATTAATTTATCAACTGCTACTCAAAATTAATTAAGAATTTAATTAATAATAAGTTTCAGGAAATGGAAGAACTGAAATAATTTACTTACATGTATGTGTCATCGATATAGGGTGAATCGATTTGTAGTGACATGTGATGCGGGGACGTCCCTGACATCATCCTTGTATGAGGAAACGGACGTTAAGCCTTTACTATTATTATTATTATTCATTTATTTAATGACAGTAATAATTATTACCTTCAACGTTATTTGTTCTTATCATGCACAGGTTGCGGTTTATAGAGTAAAGATTCGCTAATCATCTAGTTATGACACATGACTACAAAATTCTCTATTGGCGTAGCAATGTGATAACTCTAACCTGCTGGAAAGACTTGAGCCGAAGCTGCCGCTAGTGAAGCAGAGAGAAGACAAAGCGTGATGCTGAACATAGTCTGCTGTGGGCGTAGAAACTGTGCGGTAAAACCAGGATTCTAAAGCGACTATCCCACTCTGTTGTGTAGATAATTAACTCGCCATTTTATCATGTCTTAATACCACGATCTCGGTCATTTCCATAGTATATAAATCAAGCAGTCTGTTACACTAGTACTTTGGCAGATTCTACATGCAGAACTTTTAGCAAAATCAAAAACAACCATTGAAATTTTGCCATTTCTATACTATATATTATAATATATAGTATTGCCCTAAGATATGGCATGAAGATTAATATAAAAAAGACCAAGGTTATGAGAGTGTCCAACAATAAAGGTGAAGTTAATATCACAATAAATGGTACGAAATTAGAACAGGTAAGGAGTTTCAAATATTTGGGTCATACTATAACCGATGATGGGAAATGTGAGACGGAAATATGCAGTAGGATTGCACAAGCAAAAGCGGCCTTTGGTAGTAGAAAAGAACTATTAACAAAAAGTCTAAAGAAAGACCCAAAGATAAAGATAGTGAAAACTTTGGTTTGGACCACGCTATTGTATGGATGTGAAACATGGACCTTAAGGAAGGAAGATATTAGGAAACTAGAGGCATTGGAAATGTGGATTTGGAGAAGAATGGAGAGGATTAGCTGGACTTAAAAGGTTACAAATGAGGCAGTCCTGGAGAGAGTTGGCACAGATAGAGAGTTGATAACTGTATTAATAAATAGGAAGAAGAGATGGATAGGACACATTCTAAGGGGGGAAGGTCTATTAAAAGAGGTCATAGTAGGTAGAATGGAAGGAAAAAAGGCAGGGGCAGGCCGAGATTAGGTATGTTAGATGATTTAAAGACCCACTCATATGTGGAAATGAAGAGGAAGGCGGAAGACAGAGAAGAGTGGAGGCGTTATGTACCATGGACCTGCCAGTAGGCAGTGCACTAAGAGAGAGAGATATTATAATATATATATATATATATATATATATATATATTATGTACATTCTTCTATTCTTATGTATATAATATTTATATAATTTTCTTATTTATTCTGATGTAGGCCTACCTGACATCGTCCTAGTGTGAGGAAACGGACGTTTAATCTTTATTATTTCTATTTTAAGTTATCTCTCTCTCTCTCTCTCTCACACACACACACACACACACACTCACACACAGAGCAGTACTACTGCACATATTTTAACACACAATCTGATTTTAATTTATTGGAACAAAATAATGACCCAAAACTCAGAGGATTACAAAATCTATTGCAACCTATTTCACCAAAATTTGAGCATCTTAGTCAAGAAAGAGATGGGGCAATAAAGTGTCAATCCCTTTCTCGTTGCTGCTTGGTCTTCCTCTAAAACTAGAGCAGTGTACGTCTGGTCTGATGTGATATAGCCGTACTATTAGCTAATTAACCATACCACTAGCTAATTAACAAAACTACTGGCTAATTAATAAAACTACTATCTAATTAACCATATCATACTACAATAGGTCTACCACTAGCTAATTATAATTTGCTAGTGGTAGACCAATTAATTATCCATAGTACTAGCAAATTAATCTTACTACTAACAAGGTCTAATTAGCAGCACTACCAGCCAATTAACCGTACTATCAGCCTATTAACCATACTGCTAGCCAATTAACTTAACTAATTAACCACAGTAGGTTACTAGCTAATTAACCATAGTACTAGGTAATTAATTATACTAATAGATATAATTAGCCATGCTACTAGATAATTAGCCATACTATCAGCTGTGTAGCGAAGCATTGTAACGAACTAGCTGCGGTTTCCACAGACTTGCCGCAGACTATTTTGCCAGTTAAACTTAAAACAGCTGTTGAGGTTAAAAAGTAAAGAAACACTCGCCCAGTCATTAGCTCGAGTCCATCAACTGAGAGCTTCTCAACCATTTCACTAATTCCATACAGAACAAACGCACATGTTTACTTGCGTATGGGTAACGTCATGAAGTTTTAAATGACAGATCCTGAGGTGAATCGAACCCTCGTGGGTTCGAATCCCAGCCGCGCTGATCTGAGAGTAAAATCTCGGACATTCACTGGACTGATTATACGGAAAATGGTCTAAATGGCCTAACGGTTTAAACATGTGGTGTTAAAATTGATAGATATCAACATTGTCGATCATTTCATTATAATGCGTGATTACTTCTTTCTTTACAGGAGTTTATTAAATTTCAACAGATAGACCTACTCATGCTTGAATCTTAAGCAAAAAATTGCAGCCGATGTTTTTATGCAAAACTCTAACGACTTTTGACGTAGAGCGACTTAGAGTCATGTCTATAAGACCTCCAGTGGCAGATTTGCCTTCAGTGCTGTCTTAAAACCATTCATATACAATTCTAGATCAGCTGAGATTTGAACATTGGTCGCTTACACCAAGGTCAAGATCCATACCGTGCTTGCTATGCTGTAGTGCTATGGATATTTTGCGCTACTGCAGTAATTGAAATACTACTGCATTTCTCTCTACCTGAAGCAAAAAATACAATTATGACGTCCCTGACATCATCCTCGTATGAGGAGACGGACGTTAAACCTCTATTAATTATGAAGTCGGTTAGTTCGGCCTATTTTCATGAAATTTATAATAATTAACTATCAGCTGTTGCTCTTTATAACGTAAGATTAGACAGATTGCTAAAGGCTGCATGTAGGCTACCTATGAATTGAGAACGAGACCACTGGCTTTAAAACAGCGACGCTACCAATAGTCTACAATCTCCAGGTTTTTAACTAGCTGAAGAATCTTGAGAAGTTCTGGAGTGTAAAAAGCTGAAGTTAATGAGGAAAACAGTGGATACAGTGGAGTAGTGGATACAGTGGAACAGTGGAAACAGGAACAGCTGGAAGAGTGGAATTGTAAAAAGTTCTAGACCACAAAAGTCAACTCAACAAGAAACTCAGTTCTTGTTTAGCAAGCTCTTAATAATGGAGTAGTAAAAACTTCTCCATTATTAAAAATTAGAAAAATGAGGCGCTTGTAGAATCATTATATCCAATTCTTGTTTGTCGAATATACTGTCTATTTGATTATCCCGGCTTACATTCTTACATAGTAAGAATAACATTGGGGCCTACAGGCAATGTCTAATTGCTTTAAATTAAAGTTACAAGTTTCAGCTTTTTAAAAGTTAAAACTGACTAGGCCTAAAATGCCCGATTAAAAGCCTTTATTAAAACTGTTTGACCATTAAAATCTCAATTTTTAGGAACTTTAGTTATCTACACATATCTGAGAACCCTGTTAATCGCTAGCAAGGTCTAATGGGAGATATCACATTATCTTCAGACTCTTTGACCTGACATCCATCGATAGAGCAAGCAAAGCGTAAAAACACATTACGCTTACTTTGTTACGAGCTGTAGAAAAGAGCTACGAAGTTCATGACAACCCTGAACATCGTGAAATAGTTTCTCTATAGTAATAAGTTAAATAATGCTGAAACAAAAGAAATAAAAGAGTAACTGTTATTCTTTATTTTACAGTAAACAAAAGCCAAGATTACTAATTATTTCTCCTCAGCACAATTCTTTGCAGATTGGTCTGGATGAATTGATCTGTAGCGATGTGTGCGGTGGGGACGCCCCTGACATCATCCCTGGATGAGGAAATGGACGTTAAGCCTTTATTATTATTAATTTAAGTCGCTGGGATACTCGATCGCGGATAAGTTGATGCGGGTTCGAATCCTGGGCTCGCCCGTCACCGACATCGCTTTCGAGTGAGGAAACTGACGTTAACCTTAGCTTTACCAGCTTTTTTCATTTCACTGTAGTGAATTGTATTGCGTTGTTATTTTATTCGCTTTTCTGACTGTGTAAGATTTCTACGGTGTGAAATATACTTCGTTGAAATAAACGTATCTCATCCCCCTCACAATGTTACGCTACCAATAGTCTACCATAGCTAGTAAGTAAACACGCAGTACAGTGAAATGATTAACTACGTTGATATCTATCACTTTCAATACCACATGTTTAATCCGTTGGGCAATTTAGACCATTTTCCGTGTAACCAGTCCAGTGAACATCCGAGATTTTACTCTCAGAGCAGCGCGGCTGGGATTCGAAACCACGAGGGTTCAATTCTCCTCAGGATCTGTCCATTAAAACTTCATGACGATACCCCTACGCTATTTAAGACATTCTCTATATGCACAGTCATACTGCTATCGTCCTCTATGACAACATCGAGCACTACGCCACTACACAGGCACACGGAGGGATTCAGGCTAGTAGAGAGATGATTTGAAGCCGCCCAGAGCTGTGGGGGTGCGGGCTATGCCGTTAAACCTAGGTCTGTCGCTGGTTGAGTCTTGTTTCTTGTTCTTATGCACAGAGGCGCCACCGTGGCTTCTGCGAAACAGCGGCGAATTACAGACCAATTACAATTCATACGCTAATTATATACCAATTATAATTAATACGCTTATTATATACCAATAATAATTAATAATAATAATAATAATAATAATAATAAAGGTTTAACGTCCGTTTCCTCACCCAGGGATGATGTTAGGGACGTCCCCAACAGCACACATCACTACAGATCAATTCACCAAGATCAATCTGCAAAAGAAATGTGCTGAGGAGAAGTAAGGTCCTAAACGAAAGGTGATCAAAAAATGGTCAGGGTAGATTTATTATGTCTATGGTGGGAAAAGGTAAGTTTCAAGCTTGCTAGAGAATGTTGAAAGAGAAAAACAAGAGCGAAGATTAGCAGGGAAAGAGTTCCAGATTGTGGGTGCTGCGTAAGAAAATGAACGTCTGCCCAATGACGTGAGAATATTTGGAACTGAGAGAAGATTGGCATCGGTGGAGCGAAGTGTACGTGAGGGACGATAGGGAAGAAGAATTTCAGATAAGTAAGAAGGCTTGCCAGATCGCAGAGTTTTGAATGGTTTAATGGAGCTATTTTATATATACTTTATTTTATATATATTTTATAATAAGCTAATTATAATCATATACCAATTATAATAAGCTAATTATAATTATAGACCAATTATAATTAATAATCTAATTAAAATTAATTATAGACCAATTATAATTATTAATCTAACAATTAATTATAGACTGATGCAATGAACATCAACATAGGCACAAGTACACAAGAGGTAAAAGATGTAAAAGTCCTAATGGAATTATATCACTAATTAATATCACAAAACTATTAACACTAATGAATTAATGGATTACTTAATATCAGTGTATTTGAACTTTAGCATTAATTCATCTATTTTGAACATATGCAAAAAAACATTTAAAGATTGAGTAGAAACCCTAAATATACAGAGTCGAACCCTAGATATACACAGTGGAAAAAGTAAAGTAAAAAAGTAAACACGCATTATAGCGAAATGATCAACTATGTTGATATCTATCACTTTTAATACCATATTTTTAAACCGTTAGGCAATATATTCCATTTTCCGTGAAACCAGTCTAGTGAATGTCCGAGATTTTACTCTCAGATCAGCGCGACTGGGATTACTTAATTATTATCGTGGAACCCTAAATATAGTAAGCAGAAAACCTATATACAGAAATAGGAACCCTAGATACAGAAATAGGAACCCTAGATACACAAATAGGAACCCTAGATATACAAATAGGAACCCTAGATATACAAATAGCAACCCTAGATATACAAACAGAAACCCTAGATACACAAATAGGAACCCTAGATACACAAATAGAAACCCTAGATATACAAATAGAAACCCTAGATACACAAATAGGAACCCTACATACACAAATATGAACCCTAGATACACAAATATGAACCCTAGATATACAAATAGAAACCCTAGATACACAAATAGGAACCCTAGATACACAAATAGGAACCCTAAATACACAATATAAACCCTAGATACACAAATATAAACCCTAGATACACAAATAGGAACCATAGATATACTGACGCTGTGAGTAGCTCAATTGTTCTCTCGGTGTCCCGGGTCTTCTTGTGATTCTTACCGTACACTGAGCATTCTATGTTATAGCACTGAAGCAACAACAACAACAATAACAACAACGTCAACAACAACAACAGAGTGCTACAGTTCTTAACAACATCGAGAATCATGAACTAACAACCACAAGCGAAAAACAAAATTACAGATAATTATGAAGAGTGGATGAGGAATGAGACAGATTTGATAGTTAGATGTTCTGTTGTTGTTGTTGTTCGCTGGCAATGATAACCTGCATGACAACTCTGTCCCCTGTATGACTCATCACCTGATCTCACCTAACTCTACAGCAGGTAAGAAGTATGTAGTGTGCTTAACGTCAACGTCCAGAAGCACAATTAAGACTTCTATTTGAAGCGACTTGACACACTTGAGCTACAGTCTCAAATATAAATCTAACAGTAAATTACCATCAATATAGTTTAACTGCCTCTATCAATCAATTAATAAGTATTTAACGTCCGGTCCTTCGCCATAAGCAATGCGACCGACGTCTTTTGCTGATTCTGCACAAACAGAAACCAAAACTTATTCTTTCCGCTGTATTGATTATATTTGATATGTTATAGGATTCGTAGCATGAGTTCCAGCGCTCTGAACAGCGCTTAGATCTGGCAATCGCCGCGCAAATGTTTCTTATATTGTAATCAGATGCCGATCAAAAAGGCATTAACTGAAATCTATTTTTTCTTTCTCTTCAGCACATGTTTTTTTCAGAACGTTTGGGGTGAATCGATTTGTAGTGACATTTGATGACATAACGTCCCTGACATCATCCTTTTATGAGGAAACGGACGTTAAACTTTTTATTATTATTATTATTATTATTATTATTATTATTATTATTATTATTATTTTGGCTCAGCGTCCACACTGTAGTTACCTTTTTGAGAGCCTGAAGAGATTTTTCAGACTCGCCCATCGAGAGATGACTAGAACCAATCAGCTTCCACGTCTCAGCAAGGCTCTGAGATAGTTCTCCATACACTTCCTGCTTAAACTTCACTGTTGAGCGTAGCAGTGATATGCCTTCCTATATAACAGTAGATTTAGAATTATTTAAATTAGTTAATAATATAACTTAAAACCGAATATATTTACGGATTTGCAAGCTGGCGACGTTTTCTAATTAGACTATTCAAATGTTGAGGTTCATATTTTCAGAAGTTGAGAAGTAGACTAGTTTAATAAAGGATAAAACTTGCAGTGTTAGAAACACCTGAATTAAGGATGTTCAACTAATATTTATCTGAGATGGCCGCTTATACCTTCATTTGTATATAGGTTATTTTCTGCAGTTTCTAGTTGCTACTAAATAAGCCTCAAACAATTCTTGTGACGGTAGTTTGACTGTGTCGTCTTGATTTTCGTGCTTTGGTATAGACGTTGATTAAACCATGTTTCGCATTGATCTATTCTTAATATCGATAACAGATCGATATCAAAGGCGGCATTGTATTGATAATTGCTCTGTTAACTTTAAAAACACTTCTCTTTGGTAAACCTTCTTACCATCCTGATCTCCTAATCCAATATCAACCTTCTCGTAAGCTTCGTTCTTCCCATACCAAACTGCTCAAAATTCCTAATATTCTCACTTCGTTAGGTTGACGTTCATTTTCTTTCTCCGCTCCTACTGTTTGGAACTCTCTACCTCCTGATCTTCACTCATGTTCTACTACTTCCACTTTCCGTTGTAAGTTGAAAACACATCTCTTCCCACTACAAATATCTTCATCTTGCCTGATTATTTTTTTGATCACCGGACCGGCATTGCTTAGGATCTTCTTCTTTCTCTTCAGCGCGTGTTTTTTCTTTCAAATCGTTTGGGGTGAATCGATTTGTAGTGACATGTGATGGGGGGACGTCCCTGACATCATCCTTGTATGAGGAAACGGACGTTAAACCTTTATTATTATTATTATTAATTGAAAACTTTATTATGGCATCAGAGCATCACACAGAGCATCGAAGATGGTTAAGAGCTCAACTAAAGCAGGAATCAGCTATATAAGATACATGCAGTTGTTGTTATTGTAGTAATAATAATAATAATATAGTGATATATCATTTCATTATAGTGAAATGATCAATTAAGTTGATATCTATCACTTTTATTTACTTTTTATCACTTTTATTCTGTTATTATTATTATTGAACCCTCGTGGGTTCATATCCCAGCCGCGCTGATCTGAGAGTAAAATCTCGGACATTCACTGGACTGTCTACACGGAAAATGGACAAAAATTACCTAACGGATTTAGCATGTGGTATTAAAAGTGATAAATATCAACATAGTTGATCATTTCACTATATTATCTGTTATTATTATCATTAAAGTATTCGCCGAACTTTGAATGTAAGTCCAAGAGTTTAGTAATGTTTTACACATAAGGGAAGCCCCACTCACATCTACACGATCAGTTCTTATGAGAAGTCGCGCTAGCTCGTCCTGCACTTCTAGAATCTTCTTGCTTCCAGGTCCTTCAAGTCCCTCATAGACAGCTAATACATCCCTCAGGTAGCTTTCCGCTGAGTCTGTATCAATCAATCAATCAATCAATCAAGCGATCAATGAATCAATGAATCAATGAATCAATGAATCGATCAATCAATCAATCAATCAATGTATTAATCAATCAAACAATCAAGCGATCAATCAATCAATCTATTTATCAATCAAACAATCAATCGAATAATCACTCAATCAATCAAATCAATCAATCAATAGATCAATAAATAAATAAATCAATCAATCAATAAATCAATCAATAAATAAATCAATCAATCAATCTATCAGTCAATCTGCAGCTTAACTATAAAGCTATAATACTAGGGCACGAGTCTAGCACCTGTGATAGGATGAGCTAGCATCTCCTACATTCACAATTATTAATCTTTATTAATTAAATTAATAATTAAATAGTCTCCTTAATAATAATTATAATATTTAGCGGTCATACTTTGGTGTACTAATTACTCATATTTAGTGATGCAATTCTGAAGTAATTATTAGTAATATATAATCATGTAATTCAAATGTAATTATTTATAATATTTAATTGTGTAATTCTAATACAATTATTTGCAATATTTACTTATATATTTCTAATATATTTATTTGTAATATTTAATGATGTAATTCTAATGTAATTATTTCTTATATTTAATGATGTAATTCTAATGTAATTATTTGTAATATTTAATGATGTAATTCTAATGTAATTATTTGTAATATTTAATGATGTAATTCTAATGTAATTATTTGTAATATTTAATGCTGTAATTCTAATGTAATAAAGAACTGTACTGACTGTCTGTATCCAGGTCTCCCACTACAGCATAAGCCATGGCTAGCGCATAGGCACTATCAGCAACCTCCAGGCTGTCCGGGTCGTAACTGTGGAAACAACGAATAAAAGTTGTGTATCTCAACATTTAAAATCTAAACAAGCGATTAAAATCAATTAAAAATAAATTAAAAATCAATTAAAAAATTAAAATTAAAATCAATTAAAATAAATATCCCGTCGTCGCTAAAGTAATTATTTCCTGAAAGTTTTATAAATAAAATAATTACACTTTAAAAGTGACCAGTTATTCAACTGGTAACTTTCAAGCTTGTCTCATTCATTTGGGCCACTTTTTTGTGGATATTGAGACACCCTGCAGAAAAAACTTTTGTAGAAATAAAATTATAATTATGCTTATAGTACTGATAGGTGGCGAATGATTTTGATTTGTTTAAATAGATGACAAATATTGCAAATATAGAGAGATTTATAAATGTGACGCACTTTGCTGCAGCAATGGAATGAGCTCTGAGATAGTTTTCAATTGCTCTGCTGTGATCAGCCTGCTTCCCCTTACTCTGTTCAACCTACACATACACATACACATACACACATACACACACACACATACACACACATACACACACAATATATACACACAGTGCACACATGCATATACATGTAGTCTACATAATAGCATATATGCATATAACGCATATATACATGCATACAGCCCACAATGTCTCCACATATAGACGTATGATTTAAACGTGTTAGATACAAAACACAAAGCATAATATATTAAATGCATTTCACACACACACACACACACGCATACAGATACACATATAGACACACATCCGGACCCGCATATGCAATGGAGATATACACGCTCACATACACATACACACTCATAGGGCATATTATGAGGTGGGGTCACCCATCCCCCTCGCTACTTTCCTTGTGTCTCATAGTCCTCTACAATATCAACATTCGTTTACAAACAAGGTGTTAAATTCAGTCTGGTTGATTTTGTAATTTATATTACTTCTTCTTTCAATTTCACTGGCAGGAGCCAGTGGCGATGTCGGTACGATATTCTACCGCGGATCAGTATGTGCGGGGTTCAAATCCTGGGATCGCCCGTCACTGATATCACTTTCGAGTGAGGAAACTGACGTCAACATTAGCTTTAACTTTTTTTACTTAATCAATTATTTTACAAAGCCTATTGAAAATGATCTCGTGTGATTAATCTAGTGTAACTAGTAAGTTTATAGAACTTACTGACAGATGATCTCATGTGATTAATCAAATGTAACTAGTAAGAGTCTCAGAGAACTAAAGAGATGTTACCTTGCCTAGCTGCTGATACACTGATATGAGGTCAAGGCTGTTCTTGCCTTTCTCTCTCATCATCATCTTCAGTGCCTTGTCAAAGTATGTCTGCGCCACTGCAGGCTTGTTCTGCTTGTACGATAACCTAGCAGTCAGTCAAACAGTCAGTCAATCAATAGTTAATCAACAAACAAATCAGTCAATCAATCAATCATTCAGACATTCAATCAATCACTAACTCAACTATTCATGCTGTAAATAATGATGGACCATGGACATAACAGATATTAAACTCAACTATCGTTAGAGATAATAACTGACGAAGGCAACGGGAAACCACCTCAGAAGCCAAACGTTTACCAAGCTATTGGCTACATAAGGTATGGATAAGGCTGAGACTTTTGAAGGGATTAACTTGTTGATCTAAGGAGTGCTCTTATGGAGCGAGAAAGCAGACTTTGAGTATGATTATGCACCTTGAACCTGCCAATTGGCAGAGCACTGAAGAAGAAGATCTTTAGAGAAACTGGAATAAGAGGTGATTATTTAAATAATTGGATAATGTATTAGAAAAGAAGTTATGCTCAAACATAACACCTTTATTCTATGACGTTTACTGTACTCTGATACCACCTGTCTATGCTACCTAGCACGCTATCACTTCAGAGAAACTACCATGAGATGAAAATAAGTTAATTGTGAACTGAAGACAAGTGAATTACGAACTGAAGATAAGTGAATCATGAACTAAAGATAAGTTAATCATGAACAAAAGATAAGTGAATCATGACCAAAAGATAAGTGAATCATGACCAAAAGATAAGTGAATCATGACCAAAAGATAAGTGAATCATGACCAAAAGATAAGTGAATTGTTAACTGATGGTAAGTAAAAAATGAACTGAAGATAAGTGATTCATGAACTGAGTACAGTATAAGGAGAGAGGGGATAGATATAGAAGGAAGAAAGAGACAGAGAGAGAGAGGGAGATAGGAGAGGAAAGAATGAGATAGAAGAAGAGAGATATAGAAGAAGAAAGATAGAGTACAATCTACACACAGCACCTGCCTAGAGCTAGACATGTTTTGATCGTCCACTCGTCAATCTCTTCGTCACTCACAGTTGGTAGTTTTGACAAATCTTCACAGAATTTCTCCGCCTTAGTGAGAGCTAGCTCCGCCTCCGATAGCGTGTTGACAGGGACACACACACACAGTGACACAGGCAGAAGGATAGGCAGGCACACAAAGAAGCCAGAGACAGAAATATCAGACGTCAAAGAAAATAGCACGCATTATAAATTATAGGGAATAAAAATTATTATTCAGTTAATAGTTATAATAATAAATAATGTATTTAGATTGAAGGATATTTCTGTACACGCATATAACATGATCGAATCAGTGAATTTAGAGAGAAGGGTATTTGTGTACACACATAACATGGATAAACAGGATTGATTTCTCAGGGAATGACGCCCCTGTCCAGTAAATGCTAGTCGAAGCTGAGGAAGGCACAGGGGCCCACCTCATCATAAGCAGAATCCTCCAAGAAAAATGGTATATCACAAGGAATGTTGTAAAAAATAATTTAAAGATCCACTTGCATGCGGATATGAAGAGAAAGACGGTAGATAGAGATGAGTAGAGGCGTTATATACCATGGACCTGCCAGTAGGCAGTGCACTAAGAGAGAGAGGGAGAGAGAGAGAGAAAGAGAGAGATAATGTGATAGAATCAGTGTATATATATATATATATATATATATATATATATATATATATATATATATATATATATATATATATATATATAATATATATATATATATATATATATATACACACACACACACACATGTATATATATATAAATATAATATGATGGAATCAGCGTATTTATAGAGAGAGAGAGAGAGAGAGAGAGAGACAGAGAGAGAGAGAGAGATAACATGATGGAATCAGTTTAAAGGATATTTGTTCTCAGCAGTAAGAGCTCTTCCCATGGTGTACTGCATCTCTATGATCATTTCAGTGATAAGAGATTTCTCCTGAGGATGATCAGACATCTTGACATGCTTGCAGACAATATCCTGGGCAAATTCTGTGTGGTACACAGCCTGGGCTGAGTAACCTGTGTCAAATAGCAATGCTACTCAATGCTTTTGAATGTCTCAATGCTATTGAATGTCTCAATAGCGCAATGGTTAGAGGTGCAGATAACGTCATGAAGTCTTAAATGACAGATCTTAAGGTGAATGGAACCCTTGTGGGTTCGAATCCCAGCCACGCTGATCTGAGAGTAAAATCTCGGACATTCACTGGACTGGCTATACGGGAAATGGACTAAATTGCCTAACGGATTTAACATGTGGTATTAAGAGTGATAGATATCAACATAGTTGATCATTTCACTATAATGCATGTTATTATTATTACTCATCAAATGCTATACTATAATATACTAATGCTATAGTGACATCAAATCATCTGCTGTCAATGGATTAGTGGACAAGCACTGCATTTGATCATTTATCTCCTGCCATATGCACATACATGTCTAGTGCTTAGTGGACCAGCTAAGGAGTTGTCTAAGACGTCCCTCACACATCACCTAGGCGTAAGAAAGAGCTACAAAATCAATCAATCAATCAATAAGAATTTAATGTCCGTTTCCTCGCCATAAGGCAATGTTAGGGACGTCTTTTGCAGACTCTGCACCAACAGGCGCCAAAGCACCACAAGATGACGACAGAGTACACAGAGACCACAAGAGAAAACGAGATAAAAACAGTGAAAGTCCAAGATCCAAGGCAAGGGAGTCAAAATTTAGACCAATGGCTGAAATAATAATAGTAATAATAATAATAATAATAATAATAATAATAATAAAAAAAGGCGCGGCTGCTCGCAGTGTCAGCCCCCCATAGTGGAGACTGGATCAAGGCTTTACCAATCTCATCATGCGGCCTCCGTCTGGACGACGAAGCAGTCAGAGTCGCGGCCGGTCTTCGTCTGGGCACTACCTTATGTGAGCCACACAACTGCATTTGTGGTGTCTCAGTCAATGCGTTAGGCATTCACGGCCTGTCGTGCAAGCGTAGTGCCGGCAGAATCAGCAGACATCAGTTCATAAACGACTTGATCTGGCGCGCCCTGAGTCGAGCGAATATCCCAGCCATTAAAGAGCCCCTGGGACTGATCCGCACTGATGGTAAACGTCCAGACGGTGTCTCTCAAATCCCATGGGCAGAGGGGAAGTGTGTTAGCTGGGACGTCACTGTTACGGACACTTTTTCAATAAGCAATCTCGGCCTTTCTTGCGCTGCTGCTGGTGCTGCAGCAGAGGCCGCGGCTAATAGGAAAACTCTGAAGTATGCCGAAATCTCTGGCAACTATATCTTCATGCCTATTGCCTTTGAGACCCTGGGGCCCATCAACTCTCTCGCATCAGACTTTATTGACGAAATAGGCAGGAGGACCAGCGCCATTACTGGTGATAAGCGCGAAAAATCTTTTCTGTGGCAGCGACTGTCTATTGCTCTCCAGCGATTCAATGCAGTCTGCTTCAGTGGCACTTTGGCTAAAGCGGCTTCCCAGAGTGCAGAGGAATTATTTTAATCGCTTTTTTTTTAAACTTTTAATTAAATAAGTCTCTTTTATAATAATAATAATAATAATAATAATAATAATAATAATAATAATAATAATAATAATAATAAAGGTTTAACTTCCGTTTCCTCATACAAGGAAGATGTCAGGGACGTCTGATGTGGAAAGAACCACATCAGTCTTGTGTTTCGTACCTTTGAGGTCAAGATATGCCGTGGCAAGTTTAACATGAGCTAGAGCCTGTCTCCAGTGACCTTCACCTTGCACCAGTCTCTCCAGCACAGTGCATCTGATGAACTCTCTGAGGGCGGGGTCATGCTGCATCACGTGATATTCGTCATTGAGATATAGAAAAAGATAAGTAAAGCTAAGTTTAACGTCAGTTTCCTCACTCGAAAGCATGTCAGTGATGGGCGAGCCCTGAACTTGAACCATGCACATACTAATCCGCGGTCGAGTATCTTACCGACTTCGTCACTGGCTCCAGACAAATAATCAATGAGATATACAAATCAAAATCATCGCTGATATATACAATTCATCGTTGAGATATCTAAAATCGTAGCAGCAATATTTGTTGACATTCATCCTTTAACTTAACTTAATTATACTTTTTCAGTAAATCCTTAAGACTTGTAACAAAAGTCTTTAGTCCATAGAGTCAATTCAGTCAATAGAGGCTTTTAAATGAAACAGTATAAAGTATATTTTTCTTGTTAAAAAACGACTTATTTCATTATAATTCCATTACATTATTCCTGTACATTATTCCAGATATTTGAGACAATCTTGCTACCAATTCACAATCCACTGGAAATAAACCTATACATAATCAGATATGGAGAGAAGCTTGCTACCAATTCACAATCCACTGGAAATAAACCTATAGATAATCAGATATGGAGAGAAGCTTGCTACCAATTCACAATCCATTGCAAATAAAGCTACAGCTAATCAGACGTTGAGAGAAGCTGTTTACACTACCTTTCCTTTCTTACAGTAGAGAGCAGCTTTCTTGCGACTTCTGCGCAGCAAGAGATCTGGCGGCAGAATTTCATCTGGGTCCAGTTTTTTCTTCTCGTTATTTTCACTGAATCCCTCTGGGTCTCGATTTTCAGTTGACGAATCGTTGTCATCGGAATGTAGAATTCTTTTAACAGCATCATCATCGTCAGTATTTGACAGTGATATACTCTCTTCGTCTGATCTGTAATCAAAAAGCAATTAAATCGATTGACCTATTTGCGTTAAGTATATTATTTACTTCACATTGATACACAACACGTCAGTTTAAATCACAATTTCAAGAACATAATCTTCAAATTCGAAAAACTATCAACATTCATTAATCACATTCTCTCAGTCTCTCTCTCTCTCTTTCTCTCTCTCTTTCTCTCATTCTCTCTCTCCACTCAGTATACTGCCTATTGGCATGTCCAGCTTGTTCAAATTATAAGAATTTCTTACATATATTTTTATTATCTTTTAAAGCAATACTATTAGACATACAGGCTTTGATTGACAGCTGATCTAGCACTGGGCTGACCACTTGACTCCTCCTCTTCTTCAGAGAGGCCCGCCTTCCCACCAATCACACCACGCCCATCATCTCTTCTGCTATCATCTGATCTATCTTCCTCTGACATACTCCCTCTCCTGACACGACCACTAGACATCTGATAAAACATGCATTACATGATTTAACACTATCCATCCCCAGAGAGAGAGAGAGAGAGAGAGAGAGAGAGAGAGAGAGAGAGTGAGAGAGAGCGAGAGATTAAGATAAAAATGGTTTAAATTAATTTTTAATTTACTGTAAACTCCGCCTAGCTGCAATCGCAACTGTTGTTTGACACGTATTAAAATGCATGTTTAAAAGGGCTGCAGATTTCAATAAAGTTTCTTTTCAGTCGTTTATGTACACATATTTAGCTTATTTTGTTGGCAAAGGCAGCTTGATAGATTAGCTTGCTAATGCCTACTTGTATTAGAGGACTTTAACATCGCACTATATAATGTACTCTTTTTGTCATACAACTGATTTGGCTTCATAATGGTGTTAATTAATCGTATTAGTAGTGGACGATGATAGCATTTATAGGCCCCATAGTGTGCTGATGCTAATTTTTAAAACTTACTTCTATGTGTTATTGATAGAGGCAAATTGCTGCTTAAATAAACTGGTTACACATCATAGGTACTTAAAGGTACCGATATGTTTAGTTATTTCACTCTATGATGCGTGTCAATTATTTCTTTGTGTATCTGTTTATTTATTTCGATTGTTTACCTTTCTTTTGTTTGTTTACATATCCCTTGGCAACGCTCTGGGTTTTCCACATAGATAATGAGGTGAGATAGATCGGCAAAAACTGCGACAAAATCAACAACCATGACAACAACAATATGCCTACCATGTTCCTACCTTTCACCCAAAATCGTAGCGATGAGTAAAACATAAGTTATTCATTGTGGTTCTTTCAAAAATGCGAATATACAATCTCCATTATTTTGAGATTGTTAATATTCGTTGAAGATTATCAGTTTTTGCGCACAGTAGTGAAATTCGATTAAACAAAATTCGATTTGAAATTCGATTAAACTTTAGCCTGTCCAAATAATCGCCTTTATCAAGAAAATTTTATTTTAATTTGACTTTTTTAAAATTTGTATTGCATTGCAGTTTCCTTCCGCTAAATAATGAGGTTTTTCGTTGCACGGTAGCGTCTCCTAGGTATGAAAAATATTATATATTGTGAATTTCAAAGTAAACACCTTTTTATAATGATCGTATATTATATAATATGGAGCCGTTACTGGGCGTGCTATTACTGTACTGAGTGTCTCAATGAGCAGTGGTTGGAGGCGTCTTGTAACGTCATGAGGTTTTAAATGACAGATTCTAAAGTGAAGTGAACCTTCGTATGTTCAATTATTCTTCGTTGATCAGTGATTACTTAATTCCTTCCTTACATAGGCCTACACACCCACACACACACACACACACACACTCTCTCTCTCTCTCTCTTTCTCCTTCTCTCTCGATCCTTTTATCACTCTCCACCTTTCTCTCCTTCACTTTCTCTCTCCCTCTCTCTCTCTCTCTCTCTCTCTCTGTCTCTCTCGCACGTTCTTTCCTATGTTCACCTGGTTTAATTATGATCCGTTTTTCCACACATATTCTGCCTACATGATACTTTGTCGAGATATAAAACTCATTGCAAAAGTTAAACTATACGTTTTTGAAGCTACATGTATGTCTACATGTGTGTCTACATGTACCTTGTACCTGTATGTCTACATGCATGTCTACATGCTTGTTTTATCGATGCCTGGATTTCTATCCTTTATCTTAAGCAGAATATGTGGGATTTTACTTAGATTTTAACATAAAAACACTGGGTCAAAAAGCACAATTGCGTGCTTTACTAAGACCCACATTTTCTAAGTTCTTTCCTAGACGCCTCTTACGTGTGCACATGAAGTTGACGTTTGGTCTGTTCGTCGTGCAGTGATAGAAACATGCTGCGTAGCTGGAAGCCTGGTATAGCCAGGAGAATATATCTGGGAATATCTCTGGAAAATCCCTGGGAATATCCCAAGAGTTCAGCTTCAAATATTTATTTTAATCTACTTTAATTTTAACTTTATTAATGCTAATATTCCTAATGCTCTTATTTATAGTGCGAATGTAAAGCCTGAAATGAAATTATGTTATTACAACGCTCACCTACATATAGATTAGCGTTGATTGAGTTACTGTAAATACTAAACTCACGGAACGTTTGCTGCACAAAAATTAAAGTTGAATTCAAGTTTAGCGTCAGTTTTTCATGTCTGGAGAGTAAGCCAGTGACGAGGGGAGGACTGGATTTGTATTTTGAACAATGTACCTACTGATTCGTATTCGGTTAATTTATCGATGTGCTAGAATGTCTCAATAGCGCAGGGGCAACGTCATGAAACTTTAAATGACAGACCCTGCTGTGAATTGAACTATCGTGGGTTCGAATCCCAGCCGCGCTGATCAGAGAGTAAAATCTCGGACATTCACGGGACTGGTTATACGGAAAATGGTCTAAATGGCCAAACGGTTTAAGCATGTGGTATTAAAAGTGATAGATATCGACATAGTTGATCATTTCAATATAAAGCGTGTTTACTTTTACCGTACCAGATCATCATTGAACCGGCTAATCTGCCAGCACAATACAATTCGTTGCTTTCGCATTTAAAACGACTTCATAGGGCTCGATGTCATAGTCAATAGCTATACACTCCATTGAAGCCAAGCTTTTAACCACCTGACTACCGCAGTGCCTTCATTCATTGTAAAGTAGTGACACGTAACTCTTTCTGTAAAGTAGGCTCGAAGACCGAGTTCGACCATGACACTACAATATAAGTTTTCGTTGCTAGTAATAATAATAATAACTGCGTAGAAATTCTACTGAAATGAACATAAATAAGTACCAGTAGTATTGGTAACAACATTTAACAGAATCAAAATTATTGTAATTCAACGATAACAAATGTTCGTCACCACAACGCTTTGCAGTTTAATTTAAATCAATTAAGAAGAAATACCACAATATATGAAATAAAACCGGTACTTTTACATGCAGTAACAATTTAAATCTGATAGTCCTATAGCGTATCTAAAAAACAATTTCAACATCAAAGATGACGTTTAAGATAAAACATGTTGAACACTTAAAGTGAAATTTAATGAGTAAAAGATAACTATAAGGTCGACAAATTAGAAAACATATTTTATTACCAATAGAAATTGCAACTTTAGCGAATGATAAAATCAAATTAAAGGTTTTTGTTTCGATTGAGGGTAAAATTACTATTATTTAATATTTAGAATTAAACATAAATATATGCATTAATATGTACCACAAAGATGTAGGCTACTTATATCAGTAAATACTACAGGAATATGCATGTGATATACATCAGTGAGATGATTGACATACGGTGATTATACAGTGATATGCTTGTATATGCATGTAAAACTAATACAGTGTATTTGAACTTTTACATCAACTTAGTTACAGAAAATGATTATGTTATATCAGTTTCTAAAGCATTGATGTAGAGTCGCTGTAAAGTTTTCACTCTGATAGAAATGAAGGGACTAATAGTAAAACTAATACAGTATATTTAGAACTCTTAAATCAACTTAGCAACAGCAAATGATTTTTTTGAGATCAGTTTTTAAAGACGCTGTAAAGTTTCCACGCTGATAGAAATAAAAGGACTAATACGTACATAGGATAAAACTTCACAGAGTTCACAACGAATACAAGCACGTCTAACTGAAGCGAGGTAAACAACGTAAATCTCTTCTATTCTAGAAGTTGTCATTGCTGACTGTAGCACTCTAATTATTGTTAGTAAGAATTAACAACGTTATCATTTAATATCATTCCTTCAAATCTTAGTATTCCACCTGTCATCAGCAACAGCATCGGTTCAAATCAGGTTTATTTGTTTCATCCCTGGATCAGTATGTTCATCCCATGATAACTATACTCATTTCTGGATCAGTATGTTCATTTCTGGATCATTATGTTCATCCCTGGATCAGTATGTTCATCCCATGATAACTATACTCATTTCTGGATCAGTATGTTCATCCCATGATAACTATACTCATTTCTGGATCAGTATGTTCATCCCTGGATCATTATGTTCATCCCTGGATCAGTTTTTCATCCCCTGATAATTGTACTCATCCCAGGATCATTATGTTCATCCCTGGATCAGTATGTTCATTCCTGGATAACTGTGTTTAATGCCCAGGTCACGTGATTTTCGCATAGTCACGTGACGTTGGCAAGATTTCCTCTAACTCTGCATTGACCTTCATATAGCCAGACACCAGAGATCCTCACATACAGTCCTAGGAGAGTAAAGTCTAAAATATGAACTGAACCGTTGCTGATGACACTTACGGGTGATGAAAATAACTTTAAAGCCTTCTAATTGTCTGTCAGTGACGTCAACTCAGCGTAAAATGATTCAACTGGGAAATTATAATATTTTTGTCGAAATATAAGTTAACTCAAGCAAAGTCGAAATATTGTCTGTTAACGAAACAGAAATGATTAGTTTGTATTATGCGCGAAAAATAATCGTCAAATGGCGCTTGTATAAGATTACATTTATCTAGAAATGCACATTTTTATGAAAAATTTAAAGGGTTTGATTTGAAGCCACTAAATATAATTTTCTGTTGAAACAGTTTACCCTGATCAGCTTTGGCGGTTAGGCAGAAAACACCTTTTCTACGTTACAATTTCAAGATATTTTTATTTTTCATATCTTAAATAACCAATTTGCAACTGAAAATCTTCTTCCTAGGTCTCAGACATGTATGTAAAGTTTAGAAATGCATTTTAAAATCCCTATTTGCTCTGAGACCTAAAGAAAACGACAGTGAATGTGTGGAACTAAAAATATAATTGGGCCTAACTTTCCAACCAACCGCCACCGCTAAATGTTTCTATTAGAGTTGAATACAGGATTAAGGTGAGTCCACTATGCACATCGTTTGATAAGGACGCTGAGGAACTGGGGCAAGATTTATAGGGCAAGGGTGGTCTTGTCCCATCTGAGGTGACGTCCCTGGAGACGATTGGACTGGTCCTCGCTCGGGATCATCCTGTCGTCCCTGTAGACTAGGTCTTCCTCCTCGCTATCTGACTCATCACCCTGACACATCACCCCTTCCTCCTCCTCCACATAGGCGTTCTGTGCCAGCAACAACAACAACAACAACAACAATTATTCAACAACAACAATAGAGACAGTTATATGTTATATGGAACTATATAACATTATATATAATGAATATACACTGTATATACTGTATACATATATATATATATATATATATATACTGTATACATATATATATATATATGTATATATATATATATATATTATATACATTAGTATATACATTAGATATAATAATATATATGTAGTATATAGTATATATATATTATATATATATATATATATATATATATATATATAACTACATAACACAATATATAATGAATATACAATACAAATATAAATATATATATATATATATATATATATATAATATTATATATAAAGAGGAGCTAGATGAAATCCCATACAGATGAGAGATGAAAGGGAAGAGAGATGAGAGAAGACATGAGATAAAAGAGAACAGATCATGTTGATGAGAGATGAGAGAGACGAGAGATAAGAGAAGATATGAGATATTCGAGAGATGAGACATGATACGAGATATAAGAGAGAAGAGATAAGAGAAGAGGTAACAGAGACGATATAACACATGAAATTAGAGAGGAGAGATAAGGTTGATGAGATATTAGAGAGAAGATAGATGAGAGAAGAGAGAAGAGACGTACATCAGGGTCCATGGGATTGATGGTAATGTTAAGACCAGCCCCTGCTTCCCCCCACTCTCTCTCTCCCTCCCCCGCTCTGTGCGCACTACGTATACGTATGATCCCCACCACGATCAGCATCAGCACGAACCCAACACACACAACCATCACCACTGCTACCCCTACACCTGCTGAAAACAATCGTCCATCATGATATCTAGCACACTGTTACCCCTACATCTGATGAAAACAATCATCCATCATGATATCTAACACACTGCTACCCCTACATCTGATGAAAACAATCGTTCATCATGATATCTAACACACTGCTACCCCTACACCTGCTGAAAATAATCGTCCATCATGATATATAGCACACTGCTACCCCTAAATCTGATGAAAACAATCTAAAATGTAAGTTATAAAATGTAAGAGAACAGTAGCATGAGGAATAATTTATCGCACAATAATTAGAGGGCAATTCATAACTCAGTAACAGATAGGTTAAATAATTGTCTGATTGATTTATAGTAATGAGATAGATTAACTAATAACAATTTCATAATAACGATATTTAGAGTGCTACAGTCATCAATGACAACATCAAACACTATTGAAGCAAAATCAATCCGTCGAGCAAAAACCGCCTGATAACTAACTGTCAAATTAATCCATAGTAATCATTAATCAATAGATTAGCTATTG
>CAJHZI010000426.1:497500-722500 GCA_905160935.1 Enchytraeus crypticus
ATGATGATGTTTATGCTGATGATGCTGATGATGATGATGATGATAATGATGATGATGATGATGAAGCTAGTCGATGTGTCAGACGTTATAAGATCGAAAATTTGGATCTTCTACTTGACACTTTGATTCTAACTGAGCGCAATGATCTCTCTTACAGATATTTGGTGCCCAGATTTGTTACAGGTCCGAGGAACGGATTCACAAGTTCAAATGATAAATTCAATATCCAATAGAGACCCTAATTGTCTGAATGTTATCTTAACTGAGCAAATTGT
This sequence comes from Enchytraeus crypticus, assembly GCA_905160935.1. NCBI lineage: Eukaryota > Metazoa > Annelida > Clitellata > Enchytraeida > Enchytraeidae > Enchytraeus > Enchytraeus crypticus. The sequence goes on from CAJHZI010000426.1 coordinate 497,776, forward strand.
ATCCATTAATTGATTGATTGACAAATGAATTGAGTGGTTAATGAATTGACAAAATGTTTCATTGAGAGATTGATTAACTAATAGATTGATCGATTGACTGATTGTTAGATTGACTAATAGATTGCTCGATTGATTGATTGATTGCCTTACCTCTGGCATGTCGACAGTCAGAGCGTAGTGGTGCCACTTCCCATCACAAACCTCACTGAGAGTCCAGCGCCACTCTGCGGGTTTTAGACTTGTTATTGGTAACTCTGCTGACGGTTCACGACGTAGAAGTAGTATGAGGCGACAGTTGTGAATGTAGAGCGCAAAGTGATGTCTATTCATACCTGCAGTCAAGCACAAAATCATGGTGTTAACTTTGAGTTGTTAGCATTCAAACTCCCCCCCCCCTCTCTCTCTCTCTCTCTCTCTCTTTCTCTCTCTCTCTCTCTCTCAGTGTATTGCCTACAGCCAGGTCCATGGCATATAACGCCTCTACTCATCTCTATCTTCCGTCTTTCTCTTCATGGCCACATACGATTGGATCTTTAAATTAATTCTAACATTCCTTTTGATATAAAATTATTAATGGGGAATTCTGCTTATGACGAGGTGGGCCCTATACCTTCCTCAGCTTCGACTAACATTTACTGGGCAGGGGCGTCATTCCCAGAGAAACCAATCCTGTTTGCCTAAATTACTTTAAACATCTCATAAAATTTTTAAAACCAATTAATAGCAACTTAAATAAAGTTTCTATAGAGTTACAGAATGAGTGATATTCGGACATACAACGTCAGAAAAATACGTAGCGAGAGAGACATTTGTACAGACGTAGCGATCCATTAGTATTGATTTATTGCCGTTAATATTTAGTAACCGAGAACAAATAGGCCATTACCCCTAATTCAATATCTGGTACTTTTCTACTTTAAGATGTAGTGAGATGGACTGGCAAGTCTTCAACAAAAGTATGACCAGATGATATATGACAATATAAATCAGATGAGCATATTAAGGAAATCATGAAAGACGATTGAGAGAGAGAGAGAGATACAGAGAATCTAAAGATGAGAGCGAGAAATAAAGGAATAAAGAGAGAGAGAGAGAGAGAGAGAGAGAGAGAGAGACAGTGAGTGAGAGGGAAAGAAATGAAGAAAAGATCGAGATTAATATGCGTGTGTTACTATGTGAGTGTGCGATAGAGAGAGAGAGAGAGAGAGAGAGAGAGAGAGATAGAGAGAGAGAAGTGAGAGAGAGAGAGAAAGAGAGATAACTAAAGAGTGAGAGAGACAGAGACTTAGAGAGGGGAAGAGAGAATGAAAGACCGAAAGTGAGAGAGAGAGAGAGTGAGTGAGTGAGAGAGAAAGAGCGAGAGAAAGAGAGAGAGAGAAAGAGTGAGTGAGTGAGAGAGAGAAAGAGCGAGAGAAAGAGAGAGAGAGAGAGAGAGAGAGAGAGGAGAGAGGGAGAGAAGGAGTGAGAATATAATGAAGCGAATGTGGAAAGCAGAACGAAACTAATCAATAACCTAATTCTTACTAACGACTTCAACTCTGACATTAGAAAATACGTCTTCGCCTCTCCTCTCTCTCTCTTTTTCTCTCTCTCCTCCTCTATCTCTCTCTCTCTCTTTCTCTCTCTTCCTCTCCTCTCTCTTTCTCTTCCTCTCCTCTCTCTCTATTCCTCTCCTCTCTCTCTTCCTCTCCTCTCTCTTTCTCTTCCTCTCCTCTCTCTCTATTCCTCTCTCTCTTCCTCTCCTCTCTCTTTCTCTTCCTCTCCTCTCTCTCTTCCTCTCCTCTCTCTTTCTCTTCCTCTCCTCTCTCTCTTCCTCTCCTCTCTCTTTCTCTTCCTCTCCTCTCTCTCTATTCCTCTCCTCTCTCTCTTCCTCTCCTCTCTCTTTCTCTTCCTCTCCTCTCTCTCTCTATTCCTCTCCTCTCTCTCTTCCTCTTCTCTCTCTTCCTCATCTTTCTCTCTCTCTCTTCCTCTCTCTCTCTTTCTCTCTCTCGCTCTTCCTCTCTCTCTTTCTTTCACTCTTTTTGTTCTCTCTCCCATTCCTTACACGAGACCTATAGCTTTCATTAAACTACAAAATCTCTCTGTATCTCTGTATGCCTTTCTCTTTTTTTTTCTCTCTCTCTCCTTTACTGTCAATCTCTCTCTCTATCTCTCTCTGTATCTTTCTATATATATATCTCTCTCTCTATATCTCTGTCTCTATCTCTCTCTCTACTTCTATCTCGTGTAATTGTTTATTCTCTAATTTGTTGACTTTAGTAAGATTTGAATCCATAACCCAGAGAACTTTCTCATCAGAGCCTAACGTCCTAGCCACTAGACCATATCAAGCTGCAGCAGTTGATTTGACTTAGAAACCACAGCAGCTGTTATAGGCGTTAGTGCAGAGAGCTTTTTCATTCTCCGAGGAATTATGATGAAAATAGAACAAGGTTAGAAAACAATCCAGAAAATCACGCTAGGTGTCATGGGAACAAGGTGAGGTGGTGGTGGTGGGGGGGGGGGGGTTAAACATTCCCAGGGATATGCCATTGGGCAGTGGAGAGGAGATATAATTAGCTGACTTCGTTCTAGAAAATTTCACTGAAGTATTTGTCAGTGTTAAGCAGCCGTCAATCAACGAGATTAGCTTAATAAGTCTACTGCTGGCGGCGGTGCTAGCAGCTGTCAATCAACGAGATTAGCTTAATTATTCGAATGCTGGGGGCGGTGCTAGCAGCTGTCAATCAACGAGATTAGCTCAATTATTCGACTACTGGGGGCGGTGCTAGCAGCTGTCAATCAGTGAGATTAGCTTAGTAAGTCTACTGCTGGGGCGGTACTAGCAGCTGTCAATCAACGAGATTAGCTTAATCATTCAATTGCTGGAGGTGGTGCTAGCAGCTGTCAATCAGCGAGGTTAGCTTAATTATTCGACTACTGGGGGCGGTGCTAGCAGCTGTCAATCAGTGCGATTAGCTTAATCTGTCGACTACTGGGGGCGGAGCTAGCAGCTGTCAATCAGCGAGATTAGCTTAATCATTCAATTGCTGGGGGCGGTGCTAGCAGAAACAATTGTAAGACACCATTCGTCCATGAAAACATCGAGCATTACTGGGGAAGCGTGATTATATAAAACATGCTCAGTGGTGAATGTAAAGGCTGTGCCACATAATCTCCACCAAGAATCCTAAGGTTAAAAATAGCCGACAGATGATAAAATTAAGAATAGCAAAAGAAGAGGATGTTGTTCTTTTAATACTCACTTGCTTTTCATGACATCTAAGGAGACGGAGTTAGTATCTCATGAAGGACAGATGATGCCAAACAAAAGCTTAATTTAGGCCTAGTAAAGAAATAAATACGCATTATAGTGAAATGATCAACTATGTTGATAACTTTCACTTCTAAAGGCAAGTGTTTTAAACTTAGCTTCAGAATTGAGGTAAAAGCTACGAAAGTTAATGTTAAAGTCAGTTTCCTCACTCGAAAGCGATGCCAGTGCAGAGAGAGCCCAGGTTATGAACCCCGCACATACTGATCCGCGGTCGAATATCTTACCGACATCGCGCACTGGAAAGAGGTATGAACTTACGACTCTCAAAATTAAAAATAGCCTGTTGAGGATAAAATGACAGAATATCAAAAGGGAGATTCAGTTTTTTTAGGGACATCTCTTGAGAAGGATTTGGCCCATGACCTCATCGACCCTCTTGTGTACTCAGCTGCAGCAGTGGGTTGAGTTATATCAGCTCCTATGAAATGTTTCCTACTGAACCGGGTCAGCAGGGTTGATCTGTAGATGTAAGGTGAGAGCTTATGTAATATCCGAATCCTATTCCGTGACGACGACGAGAAATGATCGAATGTTATCAAAATGTCGATGAGAGAGAGAGAGAGAGAGAGAGAGAGAGAGAGAGAGAGAGAGAGAGAGAGAGAGCAATGGTTCTATATATATATATATATATATATATATATATATATATGGAGAGAGAGAGAGAGAGAGAGCGAGAGAGATAGAGAGAGAGAAAGAGAGAGAGAGAGAGAGCAATGGCTACCACTGACAAATAGAGATCTTCTAAATGTGGACCGGTAATTGGATGACAAATCGGCCAAAATTCTAATAAATGCATTCCTTTGATGTTCATCGTTATTACAATAATAGAGTCTAGAGGAGCTAAAGATGGCCGCCCACGGCAAAAGCTAACCCAGTGAAAGTTAAATCCATGCCATAGATCGGATTACCTTTGAGGAAATAGTTGACACTTGGAGAGAGGAATGAGAGACAGTATGGAAGAGAACTGGAGAATTCTTCCATTAATGGAATATACCTTAACCTCTCAGTTAAATGTCCACAGATACCACCATACGTACATACAGATACAACCATACGCACATACAGATACAACCATACGCATATACAGATACACTCATACGCACATACAGATACACTCATACGCACATACAGATACAACCATACGCACATACAGATACAACCATACGTACATACAGACACAACCATACGTACATACAGATACAACCATACGCACATTGACACAGACAAGCATGCAAATCGCACATATACAATAATAAGCACAAAAGAGCTAGACTCAAACGCACAAGTAAGCACCGATGTAGAAACATATCAGAACATATCAGCACATAGTAACACATATAATCAAATAGCAGCACATAGTAACACATATAATCACATAGCAGCACATTGTAACACATATAATCACAAAGCACTACTGCCTCTTAATGCCTCTCGACAATACCATACATACTAAGCCAATCTTAAAGGAAGCCCCAGAAAGAAGAAGTCTTGGCGTCAGAGAATGTAGAGTTAAGGGAAGCCTCGTATAATGCGCAGCGGTAATGCAATCAGTGCCTGAGAATTGATGGCCTCGAGCTCTAACACAGGATCAAAGACACCAGGCAATTACCTGCCCACACCAGTCAATACTGGTGGAACTACTTGGTGAATCAATACTGGTGGAAATACCTGGTGCATCAATACTGGTTGAACTACCTGGTGAATGAACATCAACACTGGTGGAACTACCTAGTGAATGAACATCAATACTGGTGGAACTACCTTGTGAATCAATACTGGTGGAACTACCTGGTGAATGAACACTGGTTGAACTACCTGTTGAATGAACATCAATACTGGTGGAGCTACCTGTTGAATGAACATCAATACTGGTGGAACTACCTGGTGAATCAATACTGGTGGAAATACCTGGTGAATCAATACTGGTGGAACTACCTGATGAATCAATACTGGTGGAACTACCTGGTGAATCAATACTGGTGGAAATACCTGGTGAATCAATGCTGGTGGAACTACCTGGCGAATCAATACTGGTGGAGCCACCTGACGAATGAACACTGGTGGAGCTACCTGGTGAATAAACATCAATACTGGTGAAGCTACCTGGTGAATGAACATCAATACTGGTGGAACTACCTGGTGAATGAACATCAATACTGATGGAGCTACCTGGTGAATCAATACTGGTGGAACTACCTGGTGAATCACTACTAGTGGAAATACCTGGTGAATCAATACTGGTGGAACTACCTGGTGAATCAATACTGGTGGAACTACCTGGTGAATCAATACTGGTGGAAATACCTGGTGAGTGAGGTCGTAGAATGTAGAATGAAGGTAAAAAGAAGCAGAGGCAGGCCGAGATTGGGTATGTTAGAAGATTTAAAGATTCACTCATGTGTGTACTTGAAGAGGAAAGCAGAAAACAGAAAAAAATGGAGGCGCTATATACCATGGAACTGTCAGTGGGCAGTGCACTAAGAAAGATATATATGTATGTGTGTATGTGTGTATGTATGTATGTATGTATGTATATATATATATATATATGTATGTGTGTATGTGTATATGTATGTATGTATGTATGTATATATATATATATATATATGTATGTATGTATGTATGTATGCATGTATGTATGTATGTATGTATGTATGTATGTATGTGTATGTGTATGTATGTATGTATGTATGTATGTATGTATGTATGTATGTATGTATGTATGTATGTATGTATGTATGTATGTATGTATGTATGTATGTATGTATGTATGTATGTATGTATGTATGTATGTATGTATGTATGTATGTATGTATGTATGTATGTGCATGCATGCATAGTATGTATGTATGTATGTATGTATGTATGTATGTATGTATGTATGTATGTATGTATGTATGTATGTATGTATGTATATATATGTATGTATTGTACACACACATGTCTATATTTCATACGTACACTCACACAACAGAACAGAGACACATACACACAGAGATATCCAAGACAACACCACACGGACAAAGAAGCATATTTCCATTAAGATCTCTGCGTCAGTCCACTGGACCTCGGGATACAGGAACCCACCGTGGTGGAAACACGCGTGATGATGGACTACATCCGGGTGGATGGATGGATAGTGGAGTGCTAAACACTGGAGTCTCACACAGCTTGGGACTTTATGAGTCCACAAAACTTGGGACTTTATGAGTCCACAAAACTTGGGTCTTTGTGAGTCCACAAAACTTGGGACTTTATGGGTCCACAAAACTTGGGACTTTATGAGTCTAAAACAACTTGGATATTTATGAGTCTACAAAACTTGGGACTTCATGAGTCCACAATACTTGGGACTTTATGAGTCCACAATAGTTGGGTCTTTGTGAGTCCACAAAACTTGGGACTTTATGAGTCTCACAATATTTGGGACTTTATCCTTCCATTCTTCCCTCATTTGTCTCCTTCCGGTTAGTGGAAGACCGAGATTTGTGAGGTTGAATGATTTGATAACTATTACATATGCTGATGTGAAGAGAACGGCAGAAGATTGAAATATGTGGAGGCTTTATTTGGCAGGTCCATTGCCTTATGGACCTGCCAAAAGGCGTTGTAATAGGAGAGAGAGAGAGAGAGAGATTATGTGCAATGTAGACAATGCTCACTCTCTTCTCTTCCTCTTACAAGGAAGGGAAGTAGGGGAAGAGGGATAGAAAGTGAAATTGAATATCCGGGTAAATATAGTATCCCAGGTGGATGAAGGATCGATTGATGGACTCCAGTCGACTGGAACTGATTCCATATCAACCACATTACCACCCCACCATATCCACAGGGTGGTGATTACCACCCATATCTAGAGGGTGGTAATTATCATCCATATCTAGAGGGTGTTGATTACCTCTCATATCTAGAGGTTGTTGATTACCTCTCATATCTAGAGGGTGTTGATTACCTCTCATATCTAGAGGGTGTTGATTACCTCTCATATCTAGAGGGTGTTGATTACCTCTCATATCTAGAGGGTGTTGATTACCTCTCATATCTAGAGGGTGTTGATTACCTCTCATATCTAGAGGATGTTGATTACCACCCATATCTAGAGGATGTTGATTACCACCCATATCTAGAGGATGTTGATTACCACCCATATCTAGAGGATGTGAATGTTGATATGTTGTGAGTGTTGATTACCAATCTCTCTCTCTCTCTCTCTCTCTCTATCTCCTCTCCCTCTCTCTATCTCTGTCTGTCTCTATCTTTCTCTCTCTCTTTCATTCTCTCTATCTCTCTGTCTCTCTCCCTCTCTCTATCTCTCTCTCCCTCTCTCTATCTCCCTTTCTCTCTATCTCGCTCATTCTCGGCAGTGAGCTAACAGTCAGGGGTTCAGTGCACACATTTCTACATATAGTATTTTATAACGCCCACTAGTTAGCACAGAATTTATCAACCAAATGATTTACCAGTAAATACGGTTATTTTATTTATTTATTGCTTTATTTCAGGCATATCTAAACATGAATCTTACACATACAACAATGCAACACGAACGAGAAAATAAAATATGCTGTGCATAAGGGGAACTAAGAAAACTACTTATAGAAATTGGCAAATAAATCTACGGTAAGAAAGTTATTGAAGAAAACAACAATATGACAACTAGTCGAAATGATTTTCCATTGGCTTCACCTTGTTTATTTAGTTTAGATTTTCTCTGTTAAGAGGAGGTCACGAGAAGATCAAAGCGCATTAAATGAATTTGTTAAAACACCTGCTACCAGATGAGAGAGAGAGAGAGAGAGAGAGAGAGAGAGAGAGAGAAGAGAGAGAGAGAGATAGAGTGAGAGATAGACAGAGAAAGAGAGAGAGAGTGAGAAAGAGAGAGAGAGAGAAAGAGAGAGATAGAGATATATAGCTTGAGAGATAGAGAGAGAGAGAGAGATGGAGAGAGAGAGAGATAGAGATATAGCTTGAGAGATAGAGAGAGAGAGAGAGAGAGTTGGAGAGACAGAGAGTTAGAGAGAGAAAGAGAGAGAGAGAGACAGAGATAGAGAGATAGAAGAGATATAGCTTGAGAGATAGCGAGAGTGAGATAGGGAGAGAGAGAGAGAGAAAGATGGAGAGAGAGATGGAGAGAGAGAGAGAGAGAGTGAGAGAGAGAAAGAGAGAGACAGAGAGAGATAGAGGGAGAGAGAGACATATAGAGCAAATAGAGAGAGAGAGAGAGAGAGAGAGAGAGAGTGCGAGATAGATAGAATGATAGAGAAAGAGAGAGAGAAATAGAGAAATAGATAGATTGATAGGACAGAGAGAGAGAGAGAGAGAGAGAGAGAGAGAGAGAGAAATAGATAGATTGATAGAGAGATAGAGATAGAGAGAGAGAGAGAGAGAGAGAGAGATAGTAGAGAGAGAGAGAGAGAGAGAAGTTGCATAGAGGGCCCACCACATCATAAGCAGAATCTTCCAAAAACAATGGTATATCAAAGGTATGTTAGATGATTAGGTATGTTAGATGATTTAAAGACCCACTCATATGTGGACATGAAGAGGAAAGCGGAAAATAGAGATGAGTGGAGGCGTTATATATCATGGATCTGCCAGTAGGCAGTGCACTAAGAGAGAGAGAGAGAGAGAGAGAGAGAGAGATCAGTCTGAGTAAGCTTGGATGGGCATGTGAGTTTTGATGAAAAAGTCCAAAACAGACCGTGAAAGTGTAACGAATATAGGGTGCAGTAGTTCAATAAACTGCATCTGTAGGTGACGGATGAGAGGTTTAGGTCTAGAGTAATTAAATTCTCTAATAACGGAGCGAATATAAGATCTGCGTTATTATTGACAAGGCTTTGTTCAAAGAATTCAATTAACGCTACACTCTAAGGTTACTCTAAGCTTTCAATCCGGCTTTTTATTTCTGCCATCATCCGCTCTCGTCTTATTATTTTTATTAACTCCAAGCTTCAACAAGATTTATTTTCTTTCATCTCAGCCCAGCAATCAAGTAGGCCTATATATACAATGTTACACAGATACTTGACACATAATGTCATACAGGTTCTTGACACATAATGTCATACAGGTTCTTGACACATAATGTCATACAGGTTCTTGACACATAATGTCATACAGATACTTGAGATATAGTGTCATACAAAAAAAATAATTATTATTATTCTTATTATTTTAATAATAATAATAATAATAAATAAATAAAGAAGCTGGTAAAGCTAAGGTTAACGTCAGTTTCCTCACTCGAAAGCGATGTCAGTGACGGGCGAGACCAGGATTGAACCTCGCACATACTGATCCGCGGTCGAGTGTCTTACCGACTTCGCCACTGGCTGGAGCCAGTGGCGAAAAATAGCAATAATAATAATAATTTCTTTTAAGCCGATTGATGACCTCGAGTAGCCGGACGGCGATTCAGCACGTATTGCTTGAATCGTTTTTATCAAACCTCAGGTTCTTTACATCGGGGTAAAATTTTAAATTAAATAATAATAATAATACTAACAATAATAATAACAGTAATAATACTAATAAAGGTCTAACGTCTGTTTCCTCATACAAGGATGATGTCAGGGACGTCAACAGAAGTCGTGTTGTTGTCGTAGCACATGACAAACGATTAAAGAAGAAGATTCGAATGTCTAGCTATCACACTGATACGAAGAGGTATTACATGGAGACGTGGATTCATGAATCCCTCATGGGTCCAATACAAGTCCCTGACGGTCCCAAAGCGAGTCTCGGAGTGGAGTTATGTCGAGTGGGATCAGTGAAATGAGACTCATCGGGATAGCGACGTGGGATTATAGGCTTGAGGCAAGGCTTGGGTACAAATAGTGCATAGCGGCAGCATGAAATCTGTGTAGTGTAGAGTACGTGTATTATATACACAGTGGTATAAAATCATTATAGAATCTCTCACCTAACATGTACTTATATAATCGATAGATGGGAGAGAGAGAGAGAGAGAGAGAAAGAGAGAGAGAGAGAGAGAGAGAGAGAGAGAGAGAGAAACAGAGAAAGAGAAACAGAGAGAGAGAGAGAGAGAGAGAGAGAGAGAGAGAAAGAGAGAGCAAGAGAGTGAGAGAGAGAGAGAGAGAAAGAGAGAAAGATAGAAAGAGAGAGAGAGAGTGAGAGAGAAAGAGAGAGAAAGTGGGAGAGAAAGAAGGAGAGAGAGTAAGAGAGCGACAGACAATGAGAGAGAGACAGAATGAGAGACAGAGATAGAAAGAGAAAGAGAGAGAGAGAGAGAGAGAGAGAGAGGAAGAAGATAGATGAGGTAGGGTAAGGACTGAGAGAAGAATTAAGTGATTATCTCATTATATGAGCCCAGCAATGGCGCTGCGTGATTTACCTCAAGCTATATTCACTTCCTCAGCACTGCAGCACTGACAGCTCCATCTGCCGTCAATCTAAGTCTTTACAGTGAATCAAGACTGTCGAGTAGTCTTGAAGAGAAGCCTTGTGCTTTTGAACCTTGACGTTAAACACACTACAACCTACCTACCCTACCTAAGTATCTACCTACCTATCTATCTATATACCTACCTACCTACCTACCTACCATGACGTCACTGGTTAAGGCCTATTGTTTAGCTCACTGCAAATGCCTTACAGATATGCTAGAGTTTCTATGAAAAGAATTTCCCACACGCAGAGAGCAATTTAATCTTTGTGACGGTAGCTGGAGCGTGCAGAGTCGCCTCGAATAGTAGTTTTTTGCTTCTGAACCTTGATGTTAAGCACGCTACCGCCTGTCTATTGGAAGACTTCATCATCCCGTAAACCCGTAATCACGAAAACCCGTAAAATAACTGACTGTATAATATAATGGGCAGAATTAAGGTCGGAGGGGGGGGGACAGGAGGGGGGCACACTAGATACTGACGTAGGGCGGCGAGTAGAGGCTTCCTTTGACCGAAGCCATACTTGCACTGACTCCAGAAATTATCTTCTAAAATGTAGAGCATTCATGTACATGTAGATTTCGAGTCTGTAGTAAGTCTAGCTCAGTCATTTTAGAAATCAGTCTCTGTTCTGAAGCCAGACAACAACTATGACGCCAAAAAAATCCTTTATTTTTATTCTTTATTCGTTCTGCTACACACATGACACAACGCACGAGTTTACAGAGTTGTTTGCAGAGCCTACGGTGATGTGTAACTCAATATATTTGTAAAGAAATTACAAATAATACAATATTAATTATACAAATTTTAATCCCGATATATTTGCTTAGAAACGACAATGATAAAACCGACTCTAGAAATCTGAAAATCACGTACAGTTTATAATCGTCCATGATTTAATCACTACCATCATCGTCATCATCATCTTCACTTTAATCCTAGTTTAACCAGGGTCGGGATAAGAATAGATCTCCAGTCATCTCCCACACCATATCATCAGTCAATCCCCAACTTTCCCTTAAATTCTTTTGATAAAATTTTGTAGCAATTTCTGAAGCCTAGGCTCTCACCAACAGAACGTCTTTTCTGACGTTGGCGTAGCTGAATGATTTGATCACTTTCATACTATTATTAGGTGGTTTAGTCTGTTATCCATTTACCGGTCCTGCGTTTTCCTGAGATGTTACTTGTTAGATCTGTAGACGCCAGAGTTTAGCTCTCTCTCTCTCTTTCGCTCTCTCTCTCTCTCTAAGTGCACTGTCTACTGGCAGGTCCATGGTATATAACGCCTCCACTCTTCTCTGTCTTCCACCTTCCTCTTCATTTCCACATATGAGTGGGTCTTTAAATCATATAACTTACCTAATCTCGGCCTGCCCCTGCCTCTTTTTCCTTCCATTCTACCTTCTATGACCTCAATTAATAGACCTCCCCCCTTAGAATGTGTCCTATCCAACTCTTCTTCCTATTTCTCAATACATTTAAGTTTAACTCAAGGGCGTTAAATGCTGACGAGTACTTTATAATGTGACGACTTCACCCGTCACTCTACTTGCCGAGCTATTTATAGACTCTGGATAACCGAAGCCTCCGAAGCCATTGAAGATCTGACAGAAGGTTTACACGCAGAAATTGATCGCATTGGAAAGGCCGACTAAGCGGAGATTTTCTATTTTATTCTTTCACTCTGTCAATCTAAATCTTCATCGAATCGAACAATCTCTTCTTTCATGACGCCGCTGCTGCACATGCCCCTATCACACGATGCCACTATATCGTTATGCCTCTGTATTATGACGCCCCTGTATCATGATACCCCTGTATCATGATGCCCCTGTATCAAGATTAACTTGGGTGGCGGTTTAATGCGCTTGAACGTCATAAACGAAGTTAAGCAACGTCGGGCTAGGTTAGTACTTGGGTGACTGACCATCTTGAAAGACCGAGAGCTGAGAGGTTTGAATAATAACCCCAGGGTGTTGCAAGACTCTTCCTAATCCACGTAAAAGCAGTGCATTGTACCACTCATTGGTAAGTAGTCATAAGCAGAATACACCAAGAATAATGGTATATGAAAAGGTATGATTAAAATATCCACTCGTATATGGACATGAAGAGAAAAACGGAAGATAGAGAGCAGTAGAGGTGTCATGGACCCGCCAGTAGGCAGTGCACTAAGAGAGAGAGAGAGAGAGAGAGAGAGAGAGGGAGGGAGGGAGGTAAGTATTAGTATTGCGTGATCAAATTGATCATGGAAAGAAGGAAATAACGAAAAACTACAAAACCTAGAAAGGAAACTGCAACAAGCATAAACGTCATGTGAAGCAAAATGAAATGTTCAAATGTAGTCAATGAAATGAACAATATATGCAGCTCTAAGCTGACAGAAAGATTATGAACAGTTTACACAGTTTACTTCAAGGTCGGAATAATTTTTATTTCAAGTTTTTGACAGACATTACAGAAGAACGTTTAAAGTGATGAAATCGTTGCTGAGATGTGAAGTAGACGGCAGCTAGAGAATAATGGTAGCTAGAGGAGGATGATAGCTAGAGGAGGATGGTAGCTAGAGGAGGATGATAGCTAGAGGAGGATGGTAGCTAGAGGAGGATGATAGCTAAAGAAGGATGATAGCTAGAGGAGGATGATAGCTAGAGAAGGATGGTAGCTAGAGGATGATAGCTAGAAGATGAGGATGTCTAGAGGAGAATGAAGCTCGTGGTAGCAGGTGTGGCGCTTAATAATTGAGAGGCGAGAAAAAGCTTATCTTCATTTCACAGCCTTCGACATTTGATGTCTGTTTTTCATACACTACATATCAGATGATTTAATACGTAGAATTGAAGACATTTGGTAAAAAGCTGGCAAAGGTAATGCTAACGTCAGTTTACTCACTCAAAAGCACTGTCAATAGATTCGATTCTTTAACTCGCAGAATAGTAGTATTTTCTCACTTCTTATTTTTATTATTTACGCTTGCACACGCAGGCACATGATGAGGGAGGCAGGCAAAGCAACGAGAGAAGAAATCCTCTGAGTGGAGCTCAGCTCAAAGCATAGGACATATCACACGCGCGCACACACATACACACACCTACACACACAAACAAATACACAAACACACACACACAAACACACACACGTACACATACGACACAGTGCATACGAACACACACATACACTCAGGTACATACAAACCCAGATACACACACACTACCGAGCAGAGAGACACACACACAAATAGGTACACACACAAGTATACACACATATAGGTACACACACACACAGGTACTCACACAGGTACACACACAGGTACACACACACTGCCGAGCAGACACACACACACAGGTACACACAGCTACACACACACTGCCCAGCAGAGAGACACACACACAAATAGGTACACACACACAGGTATACACACATAGGTACACAAATCCACAGGTACACATAGGTACACACACAGGTACACAGACTGACGAGTAGAGAGACAGGCTGACGGACCAATCCACCTGTATCAAGTGTTTGACAGTCAGCCAATGGTTGTCATGACAACCCAGGATGGAGAGCTTTCAAAGCTCCACCCCACCTCTACCCGCCACACCCCCCACACACCTCACATACCACCCAGTGTTCTAGCAGCAGTTTATAAGTGAGGACATTTGGGTGAGAGGTGTTGATGTGCCCAAGACATAAAATCAGTCTAAACTCCCTCGGATGTATGTATGTATGTATGTACGTACGTATGTATGTATGTGTGTGTGTGTATGTATGTGTGTGTATGTATGTATGTATGTGTGTGTATGTATGTATGTATGTATGTATGTATGTATGTATGTATGTATGTATGTATGTATGTATGTATGTATGTATGTATGTATGTATGTACGTGTCAACTTGTGTGCACCGCATTTTTTATCGCAGACAAGAATAGGCAATGAAACCTCAAGTAGCACTTGATTGATGTCTCATTGTGTTTTCTATCCTGTAGTCAGCTAGATAGAGCTCAATTGTGCTCTTTCTGACGGCCGTTTTATTTGTATTCTGTCTCGTTGTATGCGCTTAGTTTATATTTTTGATTCAGTTACAAATAAATGATCATGGTTCTTTATATATATATATATATATATATATATATATATATATATATATATATATATCATAAATGTAGACAGATTTTATTAATAAGAATATTAAATTATATCATAATATTTTATTAAATTATTAATACACTTTAGCTGTCGATTAAATCTCACACTTGTCAAACTCTCAAATAAGGGTCAGCCCCCCCACTAGAATGTTTAAATATTTCATGACTGCGAGGGTGTTGATCTCGTGAAGGGGTTAAGCCACACCCAAGGGGAGGGGAGATGCTCAATTCCCTGACCCCCCCCCCCCACTCACTTCTCTTCAGATCTGATCTTAACAACCGCGGCACGTGTGTAATGAAGCAGCAATGCTTAGAATTCTAAATAAATACACTGCAATACATGAGAGTAATGCTTAGAATACGAATAAATACCCTGCATTCTAGTGCAATATATGAGAGTAATGCTTAGAATACGAATAAATACACTGCAATACATGAGAGCAATGCCTAAAATTCTAAATAAATACACTGCAATACATGAGAGTAATGCTTAGAATTCTAAATAAATATACTGCAATACATGAGAGTAATGCTTAGAATTCTAAATAAATACACTGCAATACATGAGAGTAATGCTCAGAATATTAAATAAATACCCTGCATCCTGGTGCAATACATGAGAGTAATGCTTAGAATACGCATAAATACCCTGCATCCTGGTGCAATACATGAGAGTAATGCTTAGAATACGCATAAATACCCTGCATCCTGGTGCAATACATGAGAATACTATCATTACATAGCAATACAGTATGATTCAGTTGGATACAGTACAGTGCAATCGAGATTTAGTGATCACATAAGAAGATACTTAAAGACTAACATTATGTAAGTAATTTTAATTTTATCTCAAAATCAAAGACCACTCTGTCAGTTGGCCCATATCCTTCTAACGCTTATAAACTGAAAACGAGAATAATGAATTAATGAAAAAAGAAATGAAGTTAGCTTAAAGGTTGAGTTAGTCACCTATTAAAATGGCATCAACGGGCAATTTATAACCCTTATTCCTTTTCAACATCAATGCTAACATAAAAAGAGATTAAAGCTGTGAAATGTGTGCATTTCTAGACGTCTTATATTTCTCTCTCATCCCCCTTCCAGCAAACCTTCGTTCAGCTTATCCCTCGTTAAAAATCTCCTTCTTTCCTCTTCTTCTTTTCATTAAGCATTTATAATATGTGGCAACTGTTTAAAACACCAAAGAGCGCTTTGTTCAAACACCTGGACCGTAAATCATTCCTCTCTCAATGATGACAAAGAGTCACACCGACACATACTTACAGAGACACGGACGAGTACATGCAAGCATACACATACTTATAGTGACAGAGACGAGTACATGAAAACATACACATACTTACACAGACATAGACGAATACCTGCAAGCATGCACATTCTTAAACAAGTAGCTAATGTCAGTGTCACATCTCGAAAGCTATGTCATTGACGGGCGAGCGAGCCCAGGATTTGAACCCCGCACATACTGATCCACGGTTTTATATCTTACCAACATCGCCACTGGCTCCAGTCAACGACAAGGTCATTGTCTAGCCAGTATTAGCAGATATTGTTTAGTACTCGCTGGTACTCTTATTATTATTTGTAGTATTTACCATCTTTTCTGAAAATCTATTTTAATAGCAAAGCTATTGTAGACGGCACTTCTAATAATACCCGCGACTGTCTCGTTCATATTTTATATCAGGTTTTATCGTCATCAGCCCATACATAACAACTCCGTCACGCGATGTGAGTGAGTGAGTGAGTGAATGAGTGAGTGAGTGAGTGAGTGGGTGAGTGAGTGAGTGAGTGAGTGAGCGAGTGATTGAGTGAGTGGGTGAGTGAGTGAGTGAGTGAGTGAGTGAGCGAGTGATTGAGTGAGCGAATGAGTGAGTGGGTGAGTGAGTGGGTGAGTGAGTGAGTGAGCGAGTGAGTGAGCGAGTGAGTGAGTGAGTGAATGAGTGAGTGAGCGAGCGAATGAGTGAGTGAGTAAGTGAAAGAGAGAGAAAAAGAAAGAGAGAGAGAGAAATTTATTGGGGTATTGCGGAATATGATGAAAATATCACGAAAGAATCATCAGAATGAAATAAATTAAATAGAAAAGAAAGGGAAAGCATTTGAGACCTGCTGAGTATAAAATATTTATCGAATGTAGTTCGTAGCAGAGCCGCAATAATAATAGTTTATTTTATTAGTAATAGCATTTATTACTAATAAAGTAAAAATATACTTTGAATACAAACAGATTCATGTCGCCTTTGGAGCCAGTGGAGACGTCAGTAAGACACTCGATCACAGATCAGTATCTGCGGGCTTGAAATCCTGGGCGCACCCGTCACTGACGTCGCTTTCGAGTGAGGAAACTGATGTTAACATTAGCTTTAGCTTTTTTTACTTTATGAGTAGAGAAGCATAATTTGATTTAAACGACGATATGTTAGATTTGACAGTAATTACTAAGTACTGTTAAGCTACTTACTTAGTGTCTTACTTTCTTCCTTATTTACTTACTTATCTTATTACTTATCTTATTACTTACTTACTTACTTACTTAACTTACTAACCCTAACCCTAACTACTAACCTACTAACGCTACTAGCCCACTTACTTACTAACCCTAACCCTAATCCTAACCTTTTTACTTACTTACTTATCTTATCTTATCTTACTTACTTACTAACTTACTTATTATCAGTATCACTTACCATCCCCATCAGCAGCACAGATCACATGTTCCTTGGACCCATGTGGATTAGGGTCCTGCTCGTTTCTCTCATGCCTCAGCCAAGTGGTCAGGGTGAACCTATCCCCGGGCAGGGGGCTGACCGCCCTCTCAGGGACCTCCACCCCTACAGTCATCCCATCAAAGCTGAACACAGGCTCGTGGGCGT
Source organism: Enchytraeus crypticus (assembly GCA_905160935.1). Lineage (NCBI taxonomy): Eukaryota > Metazoa > Annelida > Clitellata > Enchytraeida > Enchytraeidae > Enchytraeus > Enchytraeus crypticus. The sequence continues at coordinate 515,548 of CAJHZI010000426.1, forward strand.
GGCCACTGACTAGGGGCAGGCCCCGGGTCCAGCTCTCAGGGGCAGTGGGGCGGGGCAATAGACCTACAGAGTGGGAGGAGCTTCCTGTGATTGACAATGTAAAGGTTAGGTAATAATAACAATGATAATAATAATAATAATAAGAATAAGATTTAGGCAGGAGAACCAGTGCCATTACAGGCGACCAACGAGAAAAAGCCTTTCTATGGCAGCGCCTATCTGCTGCACTCCAGCGTTTTAATGCTGTATGCATTCGTGGCACATCGGCGAATGCGGCCTCGCGGAGCGTAGAGGAACTATTTTAAATATTTTTTCATCTTTCTTTTAATTAAAGTCTTCTTTTAAAGTCTTATCTTATATTTTTAATAATAATAATAATAACAATTAGAGTGCTACAGTCATCAATGACAACATCGAGTACTATTGAGACAAAATCAAGCCGGCGAGTTAGGTGTTACAGTCACGTGCAGGTTTCTGGGGGATTTCAGCTGATCCGGTCAGAGATGAAATCTTGAACATTAGTGGATCGGTGAAATGGATGGACTGAACTTCATTAATAATTATTAATGCGATTTTCAAGGTGTTAATGCGTGTTTACTTTATTTTTATTTAGCCATTAGTAAAGTTTATTTAATTTTATTTTAATCAATAAATTCTTAACAACAATGCATTATACATGTAAGCATATGTAGGATTAATCTCAATTTAAATCGAAATTAGAAATAAGTACTTTATTAAATGTGAAAGGTTATGTAGAACACACATGTATATATATATATATATATATATATATATATATATATATATATATATATGTGTGTGTGTGTGTGTGTGTATATATATATATATATGCGTGTATATATATATATATATATATATATATATATATGTATATATATATATATATATATATATACACGCATATATATATATACACATATACATATATATATATATATATATATATATATATACACGCATATATATATATACACACACACACACACACACATATATATATATATATATATATATATATATATATAATATAATATATATATATATATATGGAACTTAAGGAAGGAAGAGATTAGGAAACTGGAGGCATTGGAAATGTGGATTTGGAGAAGAATGGAGAGGATTAGTTGGACTCAAAAGGCTACAAATGAGGAAGTCCTGGAGAGAGTTGGCACAGATAGACAGTTGATAAATGTATTAAGAAACAGGAAGAAGAGATGGATAGGACACATTCTAAGGGGGGAAGGTCTATTAAAGAGGTCATAGAAGGTAGAATGGAAGGAAAAAGCGGCAGGGGCAGGCCGAGATTAGGTATGTTAGATGATTTAAAGACCCACTCGTGTGTGGAAATGAAGAGGAAGGCGGAAGACAGGGAAGAGTGGAGGCGTTATATACCATGGACCTGCCAGTAGGCAGTGCACTAAGATATTATATATATATATCTATATCCAGATAGTAATATATATATATATATATATATATAGTATAGTATATATATCTCATATATATATATATATACTATATATATATATGTAATATATATATACATATATATATATATATATGTATATATATAAATATATATATATATATATATATATATATATATATGTATATATATATATATATATGTACATATACGTAATGTATATAAAGGATTATTATAAATAAAATCGTAATTAATATTAAATACTTTAGAAGACGTGGAGAGCTCTGTAGTAGAGATAACCTTACCGCACACTCGTCGTTGCGCACCTATTGAGTAGTCGTCTCTATCGCAACCTCTCGCGATGCTCGACGTGTCTAATCTTATGTCTGCTGTGACACGCGCGGGGCGGCACGTGGCGTTGCAGAGGTTGAGAGTGGCGCGGGGCATCAGGGTCTGCTTGAACCCAGCGGGGCCCATCACGTCCACACGACTCTCGTAGTCTGTGCAGTACAACAAGAGTGCTAGTGTAGTCCATGACAACATTGAGCGTTGTGAAGCCTTCGATGAGTGAAGCAATATAAATAAATTAAAATAAAATAAAATAAATAACTAAAATAAAATAAATATTTAAAATAAATATTCCAAAAAAGGAAATTGACGTTAAACTTCGCTTTGAACCTTTGGCTTAGGACGCGGATCGAGCATAAGGTAAAACGCTAAATAAATTGATAACTAAATAAATAATATTTTATAATAAGTAGCAACTAAATAAATATAAACAAAGGACCAAACAATTAATTTAGAGTTTCGATGACTTCTAAACATGAGTAATTTATACTTTACAGGTAATAAGATATTTTCAATTTTTGCGGTTTTCTTATGGAGCAATACAAAGTCCAACATACCGGTCCACCTAGGCTTACAGATAATATGCACATCCACGCTGACAACGGCTCTCTGCTCGGATACCTTTCCTCCACAATCCTCAGCCTCTATCTCTATGTCATAGTGGTTCCGCTCTGATCCTATCAGCGGCTTTGTGTTGCGCACATAGCCTTCAATGAATCAATCAATCAATCAATCCAATAAATCAATCGATAAATCGATCAATAAACCAACAAATAAATCAATCCACAAAAATTAAATGTAAATTTGTAAATCGATCAATCAGTCAAAAAAAATTAACCAATCAATCAATAAAATATTCAAGCAATCTATTTAGCAAGCAATCAATCAGTCAATCGAACAATTAATCAATTTCTTTAATATACATATATTCATAAATACATGTATGTAATTATAAAATCGATACATGGCTAAAAGGTTAAAAAACGCCATGAGCTCTTATCTTAGCCGGTTTAAATATTTACTCGTCTACTGTTGAGCAAGTAAAATTATAAAATATGTTTCCGTTAATTATTATTATTATTGTTATTTATAACGCTTAGTCAGCAAACGACGGTGGGATTAATTTTTCATTGTTTATTCTTTCTATTTTTGCTCGTTGGTTTGGTTTTGGTATCACAGTGCTCGATGTTGTCGTAAACGAAAGTAACTAGTTTATCCTCGCTGTTGTTTGAACTAGGATTAAGAACAAGGATTAAGTACAAGGATTAAGAGCAAGGATTAGGACAATGATTAAGAACAAGGATTAAGAACAAGGATTAGGACAATGATTAAGAACAAGGATTAAGAACAAGAATTAAGAACAAGGATTAAGAACAAGGATTAGGACAATGATTAAGAACAAGGATTGAGAACAAGGATTAATAACAAGGATTAGGACAATGATTAAGAACAAGGATTAAGAACAAGGATTAAGAACAAGGATTAGGACAATGATTAAGAAAAGGATTAAGAACAAGGATTAGGACAATGATTAAGAACAAGGATTAAGAACAAGGATAAAGTACAAGGATTATGAACAAGGATTAAGAACAAGGATAAAGTACAAGGTTAAGAACAAGGATTAAGAACAAGGATTAGGACAATGATTAAGAACAAGGATTAAGAACAAGGATTAAGAACAAGGATTAAGAACAAGGATTAGGACAATGATTAAGAACAAGGATTAAGAACAAGGATTAAGTACAAGGATTAGGACAATGATTAAGAACAAGGATTAAGAACAAGGATTAAGTACAAGGATTAGGACAATGATTAAGAACAAGGATTAAGAACAAGGATAAAGTACAAGGATTATGAACAAGGATTAAGAACAAGGATAAAGTACAAGGTTAAGAACAAGGATTAAGAACAAGGATTAAGAACAAGGATTAAGAACAAGGATTAAGAACAAGGATTAAGAACAAGGATTAATCTTTGTCATAATAAACTTAAAAGCAATTAATTATAAATCTTTAATTTCAAAATCTCTCAATAAATTTAAATCAGCAACAAACCATTTTCATCGACCATAAAGGGCAGGTCCGGGGTGACGACCCTGTACGCACAGACCCTCGAGTGTTGATCCGACCCGTCAGAGTCCGTAGCCTCGACCTTCACGACCTCCTGGTTCATTAGACCCTCCTCGACCTTCAACCCAGCATACAGGGTCCGGGTCCAAACAGGGAAGTGGTCGTTGACGTCACTGACCTTCACTCGAACCTTCTCTCTGTTAACAACAGTAGCGTAAAATAGCAGAGCCCATGATAGAGTAATGACGCTGTAATTACTCAACAATAAAGCTGGTAGAGATAAGGTTAATATCAGTTCTATAACTCGAAAGCGATATGAGTGGCGGGAGAGCTCAGGATTTTAACCCCGCACATACTGATCCGCTGTCGATTATCTTACCGACTTCGCCACTTGCTCCAGCCGGATCAGTAATATAATTACACAGTAACACAATACACTATAACACAATACACTATAACACAATACACTATAACACAATACACTATAACACAATACACTATAACACAATACACTATAATGAATTGATGTGTAGTGATGTATGCTGTGTGGACGTCCCTGACATCTTCCTTGAAATAGAATGAGAGAAGCTGTAAGATAGAGAGAACGCAGTGAAATAGAGTGACAGTATGCAGTGAAATAGAGTGAGAGAACGCAGTGAGATAGAGTGACAGAACGCTGTAAGATAGAGAGAACGCAGTGAAATAAAATGACAGTATGCAGTGAAATAGAGTGAGAGAACGCAGTGAGATAGAGTGACAGAACGCTGTAAGAGAGAACGCTGTGAGAGAACGCAGTAAAATAGAGTGACAGAACGCAGTAAGAGAGAACGCTGTGAGAGAACGCAGTGAGATAGAGAACGCAGTGAGATGGAGAACGCAGTGTGAGAGAACGCAGTGTGAGAGAGAACGCAGTGTGAGAGAACTCAGTGTGAGAGAGAACGCCGGGAGCAGGTTGTTTGCAGTAAATGAGGTTAATCAAGTTGTACAGTGGACGTCTGTCGACCAGTCGTTATCATGGATTCAGCTTTACTTTATCATCACATCACTTCACATCATCACATCACATCACTTCACATCATCACATCACATCGTTGCATCATCACATTACGTGATCACATCACATCATCATATCACATCACATCACATCATCACATTACATCATCACATCACATCACTACATCACCACATTACATCACCACTTCACATTATATCACATCATATCAAATCATCACATCACATTACGTCACATCGTAACATCACATCCTATCATCACATTAAATTATATCACACAACTTGACATCACACCAAACCATATCGCCACATCACATCACATAGCATCACCTCATATCACATCATACCAGCACATCATCCTATCACATCATCTAATCACAGTATGGCTTCCGTCCTAGGCGTCTCGAAAGAAACATGCAGTCTTCGGAGTCTCTTCTCCAGTGTCTCGGGCTGGAGCCAGTGGCGACGTCGGTAAGATACTCGACCACGGATCAGTATGTGCCGGTTTCAAATTCTAGGCTCGCCCGTCACTGACATCGCTTTCGAGTGAGGAAACTGACGTTAACATTAGCTTAATCAGCTTTACCAGCTGATACGGGCAAACAAGCAGCTGCACATTAAACAGCTGCACAACAAGCAGCTGCACATAAACTATTTGTTATAAACTGCAGTTGCTGAAGCCTCGAGGTAATCGAGTTTCTATTGAATGTCAGTCTTAACACGCAGTGTCAACAATATCAAACCTGTTTATTCCGCTCTAATCCGGATAAAACCGGATTATTAGTCTCATAAAGTTTCCCGCCCCTAATTCATTTTCTTAATCGAGGTTTCCTAATCAATGTTTGGAACAAATCGATCAAAATTCCATGGATCTAACGATATTTTAATTTCGCCCTTATAGTCAGGTATTTGAATAGGCACGTATTTTAGGCGCGTATTTGCATAGGCACGTATTTGCATAGGCACGTATTTGCATAGGCACGTATTTACATAGGCACGCATTTACATAGGCACGTATTTACATGGCACGTAACTATTGACTACTGTAGTCTGCTACTTCCTTTATTATACATTCTTCCAGCATTTTGTTGAGATTTTAACGCATATGATAAGCAGCACAGATATGTGATTATTCTATCAGATTTTAAGCAGCGATAGGAGTTAAGTCCAGGTATTTTCAGTGACTTGTGTAGGACTGAATTCAAAACAATATCGTTGTAACATCGGTGTCATTGCTTATCAATTAGTTGTTGTTATTGTTGTTGTTAACAACACAGGTTGTTCGTTGAGTTGTTGTTGTTGTTGTTGTTCACAGCACGTGTCGTTCATTGATTTGTTGCTGTTGTTGTTCACAGCACTAGCTGTTCATTCAATTGCTGTTGTTGTTGTTATCAGCATTAGCTGTTCACTCAGCTGTTTTCTATTCAGTGGGTAACGCTGAAATCATTACTGGCGCCCCCTGTCATCACGAGATCATTAAACTCTAATGGGCTGGATATGATGTAAATCATTAGACTTCATTCAGAGCACGTTCCCGCCATAATTAAGAGCAAACTGCATCTTAATGCAACTATAACTAGCGGAGACAGGAAGGTTTTTAATAGGGGGGGACCGAAAATTTTTGGGTAGTGTCCGCATTTTTCACGTACACCCACGCCTTCTTCGAGAGAGAGACTTCAGAATCAATTTTTTTATGGAGAGGGGCCGATCCCCCCGGCCCCCTCCTTTTTCTGAATTCAGCGGCTTACCTTAAGAGGGGTCTACGGTATAATTAAGGGCAAAGTATCGTGGTGCAAAAATGAGCAATCGAGGCATCTCTTTAGTTCTAGAAGCTTCCATGATTTTTTAAACAAAATACCGTTAGAAATATCTTAACGATTTTATATTAAGGTTTTACGCCATAATATATATATATATATATATATATATATATATATATATATATATACATATATATGTGTGTGTGTGTGTGTGTGTGTGTGTGTGTGTGTGTGTGTGTGTGTGTATCTAAGCATTATTAAACAGTAGCAGAACACAACTTCAGCAGTTAAAGAAACAGATTATGAGAGTACTGGCAATGTTAGTTAAAAGCTAATAACTGAGATGCTTGACCATTCAAGAAACATCATATAATGCGACTTCAAAGCAGCATTTCAGACTCCAATTCTAATCTCTTTCCACTTAAACGAAAATATTCATGAGGAATAATGGGGCATCTTCAGAACATCAATCTGACGAAGAAATAGGTTAAGTGATTGTATGAGGACGATGAACGAAACCTGGATAATTGTTGACTTAATGAGTTAAATAAGTTAAAGAGAAAAACCGAACAAAAATCCTGTGTGGACGTCACACATATAAACTCTCTCTCTCTCCCTCACTCTCTCTCTCTCTCTCTCTTCTCTGTTTCTCTCTCTCTCTCTCTACTCTTCTTCAGTGCACTGCCAAGTGGCAGGTTCAAGGTACATATTCATAATCAAAGTCTCTCGCTGTTATCCATGTGTTGTGCTCTGGTGTGGTTGGATCACTGCAGAATAGGGCAAATGCAAACATTCCAGCTGCGAAATAGTTTCCTCAGGATTAAATGATAATGAATCCATCTAACTGAGTAAGGCAACGGGAAACCACCTCAGAAGCCATACTTTTCCCAAGCTATAGGCTACATAAGGTATGCACCAGGCATAGACTTTGTGAAGGGATTAACTTGTTGATCTAAGAAGTGCTCTTATGGAGCGAGAAAACAGACTCTCTCTACTATCATATGATACTTTTACAGACTACTGAAGACATTTAGACTCAGTTAGACTCTCTCTCTCTCTCTCTCTCTCTCTCTCTCTCTATCATAAGACATATCATAGACTACTGAAGACATTTAGACTCAGTGAGTACTCGACATGCGAAGACTGTCCAGTGAACAGACAGGAAATTGAATTCTGTCTTATGAAAGAACGCGGAACAAGAGTGCGTGACGTAGTGACTGGGTGACAGGAAATTCCACGGGGAAATGGGAAATACCCGTCATCAGTTTCAAATGTGTAACAACACTCCATGGATTTATGACTGATATAAGATCGAGAGGAAATTGATTGAAGACCTGCGTGATTGATTGATGAAATTATTGATTAATTACATTCTTCGTTATTGATAGAATAATTTATATATTGATTGATTTATTTATTTGTAGATTAAATATTTGATCGGGTGCAAGTTTGATTAGCTGAAAGGTTTGCAGACTTAGCGATTGACTTATTGATGGATGGATCGTTTTATTAGGCTAATGATTGATTTATTAATTAATTGATTGATTGATTAATTTATTGACTGATTGAAAGATTGATTGAGTGATAGAAAGACTGAATGAAAGATTAATTGATTGATTGAATTAAAGACCAACTGATTAATTGATCAATTGATTGATTGATTTATTGATAGATAAATTAATTGATTGATTGATTAAAGCCTACCGATCAGCATGCAGACCATTGACGCAGTCGTAGGCTGCTACCTCGAAGCTGTACTTGTGCCTGTGCTCGTAGTCTAGCTCATAGCCATTATCCAAAACCAGTCTCGCCTCGCCTGTCTTACCGTCCACGAGATCCACCCTGAATGGTTGATCCCCCCGCCATTTGTACACCGTGTAGCCGCACACCTCGTCTACATGTGTGTGTGCATATACGTGTATATACATATATATATATATATATATATATATATATATATATATATATATATACATGTATATATAATATATATACATATATATATACATTTATATATATACATGTATATATATATATATATATATATATATATATATATACATGTGCATATAATATAACGTGTATATTTACATGTATACATAGAAATGTATATAGAGATATAGATAGAGATATATATATAGATATGAATTATATACATGAATACATAGAAATGTATATATATATATATATATATATATATATATATACATGAATATATACATGCAAATATATATATATATATATGTATATATATATAAATATATATATACATGTATATATACTGTATATATGTATATATATACATATGTAAATATATATATATATATATATATATATATATATATATATATATATGACCTCTCTGCCATAAGATCTTCGATCTTGTAATTGTATTGGTACTTTTCTTGGCAAGCTAAAAGCCATCTCTTTCCGCCATAGGTCTAAATTTTGACCCGCTTGCCTTGGATCTTGGACTTGCACTGTTTTGATCTCGCTTTCTCTTGTGGTTTCTGTGTACCCAGTCGTCATCGTGTGGTGCTTTGGCGCCTGTTTGTGTAGAGTCTGCAAGAGACGTTCCTGACATTGCCTTATGGCGAGGAACCGGACGTTAGATACTTATTGATTGATTGATTACGTGCCGAAAATTATTATGACTATTTTACATTTTGATATATTATGACTACTACTATTATTACTATTATGATAATTTATTACTATTAGTGCTATTATTATGTGAACTATTGTTAAATTGGTAATGTTATTAGCATTCCCTGAACTTCAATTTACAATTAGGGATATTATGTGTTATTGAATAAAATACTGATTGCCTAAGATCTTAACTGATTATTATTATTATTTTTATTATTATTTATTATTACTAGTATTATTATTACTAGTATTATTGTTACTAGCATTATTACTATAACTACTACTATTATTACAAATAGGCAAATTGTTAGATTGGTAATGCTATTAGCAATCCCAATAAACTTCCATTACATACCTTTTATTTTTTGTTATTGGCTGGAGCCAGTGGCGAAGTCGGTAAGACACTCGACTGCGGATCAGTATATGTGGGGTGCAAATCCTGGGTTCATCCGTCACTGACATCGCTTTCGAGTGAGGAAACTGACGTTAACCTTAACTTTAGCTTTTTTAATAAAATGCTGATAATAGAATTATTTACTGAAGTTCATCAGATCATCTCTTACGATTGTACTGTGACGACTTCTATCACATCTTTATTTCCGAACACTGTGGACCCCTAATACTCCATCATAGACTTGTTTCGCGGTAAGTTCTGCAAATTATTTACTGTTCTGCATATCCTACTGAGTCTTCATTCACCAATAGATTTCATTATAATTATTTCACAGCTAAATATAATTTCACTCATAATTTCACTCATAATTTCACTCATAATTTCACTCATAATTTCACTCATAATTTCACTCATAACTTAATGTCTAATATCAATGATATCATCACAGTTAATTTTGTTGTTAATTTCTCAGATAAATAGACTAATAACTTCATTAATAAATGTCAGATCAGATTAAGGAACGATTGTTAATTAATTGGTTGATTGATATTTAATTGATAGTTAATTTATTGATGGGTCTTTAATTGATGGATAATTGATTTATTGATCTTTAATTGATAATTAATTGATTTTTTGATCTTCAATTGATTGATAATTAATTGATTGGTCTTTAATTGATTGATAATTGATTTATTGATCTTTAATTGATATTTAATTGATCTTACTTCCACTGAGCTTGTTCCAGTTCCTCACAGAGAGGGGTGTGTCCAGCTTGACCTCATCCCCGGGTTTAGCGTCCTCCCTGACCTCTCCGTGATAGGTGTGACCTTTGAACGTAGCCAACCCTGAAACAAGAGTAAGAATAATAATAACAACTACTGTCGACCATGACAACACTGAGCACTATGGTACCAAATCCAATCTGATGAGCAGAGTGTTGATAACGATAACAACCCGATTGATAACAACCCGATTGATAACAACCCGATTGATAACAACCCGATTGATAGCAACCCGATTGATAACAACCCGATTGATGTGATAAAAACCCGATTGATAACAACCCGATAAGCAGAGAGATCATCACGTAAACCTCCATTCCGCTAGTACCCTCCCTTGGACTGACTACCCGGATTTCGGCTCGCACCGTTTATGGACCCAACACTCTGCTCATAGGATTGGATTGGCACCATAGTGCCCAATGTTGTCATGAACGACATTAGCAATCTAATTCTTTTGTTGTTGTTGAATGTTCTTCTTTAAGACTTAGCTAAAAGTAAAATACCTGTATAATAATATAATTATTTTAAAGTTCTTAAGTTTTAGAAAATAATTTATCCATAAGCAATAGTTATCGTTTTAGTAGTCGATATGCTAAAGAAAGAGTGGTGTTATGTGTATTTTAAAAATTGACAAAATATTACAATATTAAATACAAACCAAAACTTATCTTCCAGCAAGTACTTGCAATGAATATCCAACATATCCACTTCGAGCTGTGTCTGATATTTTTCATTTTTATATTAATTGTGTTATAAAAATTCTGCTTAAAGTCAAATATTTTAACCTGCATTAAGCGTTTGGGTGTAACAAATTCTCGTTTCACTCAAGAGGAAATAATAAAGTCAAAAAGTTATCACTTATTTCAAGAACTCTATAAATATTACGCGCTTTATGCAAAAATATAGTCTTAAAGGTATTTTTCTGGTTTTTCTAAATACAACTCAAATATGAAGCATACTTCAGTATGTTTAAAATACTATTTGTTAGTAAGTTATAGTAAACGGTAATGTAACCAATACAAGAAACTGAATTACGTGATTACATAGTGTGAATAGAGATTTTAACTACCTACTTATATTTAGCTTTACTTGCTAATCTATTTATTTGTTATTTATCTTTTCAAAATCATCATTTCGCTTTGCTTTTTTATATATTTATTTTTTATTTATCTTTTCATCATCATCATTTCGCCTTGCTTTTTAATATATTTATTTTGTATTTATCTTTTCATCATCATCATTTCGCTTTGCTTTTTAATATATTTATTTTTTCTTTATCTTTCATCATCATCATTTCGCTTTTGCTCGTTAATATATTTAGTTGTCATCAATCATTTACTAACAAAGTTAACCACAATTGAAATATTTTTACTCCACGGACCTGCCGTTACATAAACACTGAGAGAAACTATTCTACATAAGCCTATCTAGATGTATTTTGAGTAGGCGTACTGTAGTTTGCCAAAGGCTGCAGTATATAACTCTTGAGATGAATTTTGAATTTGATTACTTTAGTCATAAAAAGTTAAACATTTGTAAAATCGCTTTATTGTTATTCGAAAAGAATCAGTTACATAAAAATAAGAATAGTAATTTATTAGCTTTAGCTTAAGAGGTTAAAAAAACTATTGTTCAAAATTGAGTCAAGTTAAATACGAAGTAACAGAGATTTATCTACAGGTTTTGTAGATTAATCTACATGAAAAGAAAATCAAAAAAAGTTGAAATGAAAGTATGGACATATTTATGTTTATTTTCCTGCATCTCCTTATCTTTACTATAATAATGGTAACTTCTTAAGCTTTTATAATAAATTACATAATCATAATTCTCATGTACTATGTCAATAATAGAGGTATTATAATAGTATCATACAACAATAAGTAGACCGACAATAGAAACTCAAAATGTTTAACTCTCATTACGATGTCAGGGACCTCGCCATCTGGCTGCAGACTCGGATTAAAGCTGGTAAAGCTAATTTTAACGTCAGTTTCCTCACTCGAAAGCGATGCCAGTGACGGACGAGCCCAGGATTTGAACCCCGCACATACTGATTCGCGGTCGAGTATCTTACCGACATTGCCAGTAAATAAGCTGTTCACTAAATGAATCTAAAATCAGCTCAATTTAGAAGATGTACCAGATATATACTAATATTGTTGTTGTTGCTAGTATTGTTGCTGCAGTCTTTGTTGCTAATCTGTTATTGTTGCGGTTGTTTTAATAATTTTTATTATGATTGTTATGATATTATGACTATGATTAATTATGATGACGACGATGATGACGATGATAATTACTGTTAAAAATAATAACAAAATAATAATAATAATAATAATAATGATAATAATAATAATAATAATAATGATAATAATAATAATAATGATAATAATAATAATGACGATGATGATAACAATAATAATAGTGGTAGTAATAATAACAGTAGCAGTAGCAATAGTAGTAGTAGTAGTAGTAATAATAATAATAATAATAATAATACTATTGTTGTTGTTATTTTTTATTATCATTATATTTATTTTTGTTTATTTTATTATTATTATTATAATATTTATTATTATTATTATTATTTAAAGATAATAATAATCATCATCATCATCATAACAATTAATCATAGTCATAATAAACATAACAATCATAATAAAAATGTCTCTTATTAGGCCTATTGCTATTATTATTATCATCCTTATTGTTATCACTATTATTGTTATAAGTTATTAGTAGTAGTAGTAAACTAGAACTACATGTATTAGTATTATTAGCATTATTAGTACTATTAGTATTAGTATAGTTTTACTATTATTTATATTATTCTATAATACTAATTATAATTATTATTATAGATGCTGTTGTTGTTATCAGGCTGTATGACGCTGAGAGCACGTAAAAGGACGAGATATAACGAGTGTAGATCGTCTAATGATCAGCAGTCTTGTGGCGCCCTCACACGCCTACATGCGCTCTAGAGCTGCTGATGCTGTCACGAGACAGCTGTTGCTGCTGCTGCTGCTAGTGCTGCTGCTGATACTGTTGCAGATACTGCTGCTGATACTTCTGCTGATACTGCTGCTGTTTTTGCTGTAGATACTGTTGTTGCTGCTGCTGTTGCTGCTGCTGATATTGCTGCTGTTGCTTCTATTGATACTGTTGCTGCTGCTGATACTGCTGCAAGTGGTGATGCTACTGCTTCTGCAACATCTGCTGCCTCTGTTACTAGTGCTGCTGCTGATACTGCTGCTGTTTTTGCTGTTGATACTGTTGCTGCTGCTGATACTGTTGCTGTTGTTGCTGCTGATACTGCTGCAAGTGGTGATGCTACTGCTTCTGCAACATCTGCTGCCTCTGTTACTAGTGCTGCTGCTGATACTGCTGCTGCTGTTGTTGCTGCTACTGCTACTACGGCTTGTGGTGCTGCTATTGCTTCTGCAACTTCTACTGCCTCTGTTGCTGCTTCAGCTGTAGCTACTGAAGTGGATCTCTCTGCTTTGTTGGGAACGTTTCCATTCGTTTAAGAAAATTTTGTAGCAACCTCTGGAGCCTAGGCGCTCACAATCCTAATACCCTTTCACTTAACAGTTTATGGTTCAAGTGTAAAGAGTGTTAACATTGCGGGGGTTTTGTTTTGAACAGAGATCTGTACACTTGTCGTGCACTAACAGGAAACACCTTCACGCTCGTCTTTCATTTTACCTTTCTTTATACGAAATCAGGTACACACACACACACACACACACACACACACACACACACACACACACACACACACACACACACACATACATACATACACACACACATGCACACACATGGATTACATACACACACAAACATTGAGGCATAAGGTAAGTGCACACAGACATACAAACAAACATTGAAGCAAGGATACTTCATGCGAAGTACACGCAGGTACATAAACACACACAGCGACACAAACGCACACATACGCGTAACACACACACACACATACAACTACACATACATGCAATAGATACACACAGGTGAGGCTACAGGTTGACTGGTTGTCATGGCAACAGCTCGCCTGAGTCTCGGCTGATAGAGATAATAGTCGCTCTGCCACAAGAGTCGCTGTGTCATGAGCTAGTGATTAGCTACCTCTGTGTCATGAGCTAGTGATTAGCTACCTCTGTGTCATGAGCTAAAGATTAGCTACCTCTGTGATTGTAGCTGATACAGCTGTTACGATGCAGCTGTAGCTGATACAGCTGCTATTAATACATATACTGCTGATATAGTTGCTGCTGCTACAATGGCATGCAGCATAGAAAGGATGACTGATGTATAGAGCTGTTCGCTAGACTCAAGCATTTAATACGTACAAAATTCCCATAATTGTGGTGTTAATAGACCATTAAATTGTAGATATTATATTCTAGGGATTGTGGTGGTCAGAGACAAATTCTAAGAAAGATTAAATTCTTGCGACTGTAGCTCTTAATAAGTAAACGTTAAATTATCGTATTTGTGGTGTTTACAGGCTGTCTGTAAGTATGTTTACTTGTAAAGTAAATAAGACAGCATTTCGACATAAAGATGCTGTTGATCTTGAAGTTTTATTTGACTTAGGCGGTAGCACAACAGCTAAGCATTCGACTGCGCTTCAAATGGTCGGCTGTTCAAATCCAGCCTCCGTCCGTAACTGAAGAGTCATCGAGAGATGACACTGAAGAATCTTTAATGTTGCGAAGTAAAAACTGACTCAGCCACAATATAACATAGCTCACAAAACGTCTCGACCTTCCACGGACTCGCTACAACCTCAGTACCTGCTCTCTCAACGCTCTGTTCTGTCACCCCTCAACAACAACAACAATCAGAGTGGCATTGTCGTCTATGACAATATCGAGCACTTTGAAGCCAATATCAAGCCAACGAACAAATGACAAGGCTCATTAACGGTGCATAGCAATCGAGGATGACGTCCCTGACCTCATTCTTGTATGAGAAAACGGACATTAAACCTTTATTATTATTATTGTAGAATAAAAGGAGGTTAAAGCGGTGCCACTCATGGACATGGGATGTCAAGCTGATAACTGATCGATAGTTTTTCATTCCTTTTACGTCTTTCAATTCACTCCACAGCAACACCTCAACTATATTCAACTCTTTCTCAACACTCATTTCTCTAAGCATTAATTTTCAAGCAGCGACAATTAATAGCACATTAATAATAGATTAATTTTTTCTTTAATTTAATCACTTGACTAACATATACAACTAAATATGAAACAACGTGCAACACAATTATAACAGCAGAACAAAATTCTGTCATAAATCCAATTAATCAATCGATCAGAAGCACACAGAAGATTTAAAATGAAGTAGACTAGCCAGCCAGAACCCACAACCGATGGGGGGTAGACAGAGTCTGGAGTATAAGCGACCTATTGATATGGTACGTTCACATGACAGACTACAATAACCGGTAACTGCAGTATATGAGTTAGTCGCCTCTTACAGTGCAGTGCAGCTCTCTCATGCTCTTCATATTCAACAGCAATGAAAACAGATGAGAGTATAATTTTCTCAGGTGAAGCAAACAGATAGTTACTGCCTGACGATTTACTAATACCGCGCTTGTATTTCCAATCCATCTATCAACTAATTAGTAAATGGGTCAATCAATCAATCAACTACTTAATAATTTAGTCGATCAATCAATCAATCAACCACTTAATAAATCAATCGATCAATAAATTAATTGATCTATATGTTTCCCCGCTTAGTGATATCAGCGGAGTATTAGATCAGCGTGACGTTAGCAAGCCCTACCTATGACATTTATATCTCGTCTCAATCTCTCACTTATCCTAACGCGTCAAGCACAGCGCGTCCATCCAGCACCTCACTGGTAGTCAGCTAATGAGCTCAGCACTGGAGTCACGAGGCCTCAGATAAAAATCTTAAATAGGCTACATCTGTGCTACACCTGTAGGTAGGGATTGCGAAGGGAAGTAGACCTTCAAAGCAAATCTATTAACCACTTCAAGTTAATTTCTTGAAATTTTTCAAGCTCCTCTACGAGATCGTTCAAATTTGAAGCAAAATTCACGCTTTAGAACGTCAGTTAAACATCGGTATTTTAATTATGTGACTTAACTATTAAATGAACCTAACGAATACGGGTCAAGCTAGATACCGGGGCTTTACGTGACGCTGATGATGAACATAAGGCAGAATTCAACGGATCGAGTCAAACAAAGGCTACAACAACAAGAGCTCAAGTGGGCTGAGATGAACAAGAAATGTTGGGCGAGTCTATACAGCGTAGTCTTTACCTATGAGAACAACACTTATGTATTCACAAGTCAGTCCATTTACTACAATAAAAGATAAACACTTGGGCTGATCCGGTGACACGTTGACAAGTTGTTCGACAGCGGATCAGCAGGTGCAAGGTTCAAATCCAGTGTTCTCCCCGTCACTGACATGCTATTCGAGCAGGAAACTGACGTTAAACTTGGCTTTAGTCTTTATGAATTCAGTATAGATATACTATAACTGAAGATACTACGAGTAGATGTGCACAGCTCTCAGGATGATGACTGCGCTGTAGTCATGTCAAGTGTCCCTCTTCATACCTCTAAATGTCCTTGTACCTCGCTTTCTCTATCTCTCTCTCTCTCTTAATATATCTCTGTGCCTGCCACTCTTCAGCCGTGTCTCTGTCTCTGCCTATATTTGTGCCTATCTCTATTTATCTGTGTCTCTGCCTCTACATATCTGAGAGTCTTTGTTTATACCTGTCTGTGCGAATACCTCTGTTAGTACACAAAATCCACGGAGACACTCTACAGTGTCTAACTAGTTCTAGATATATCTTATGTTTACCTATCTGAATGTTTATATAACTCTCTCCCTGTCTCTATATGCTTGTCTCCCTGTCCCTATATGCTTGTCTGCCTGTCACTCCCTGTCTCTATATGCTTGTCTGCCTGTCTTTCCTTGTCTCTCCCTGTCTCTCCCTGCCTCTATATGCTTGTCTCCCTGACTCTCCCTGTCTCTATATGCTTGTCTCCCTGTCTCTATATGCCTATTTCTCTACATGTCCCCCTCTCCACTATTCTCGCTCCTGTGCAGTACGCTAGGCTGAGCTAGATTCGACGAATTAGAGGTCTGCATTAAATCACTCGCCAATGAATCACCAGTTCCTATTGGTCCACCGCGCCCTAGCCCAGCAGACAATCCAACAAAATCTCCTGATCCAGAGAGGGGTCCAAACCCGGCACCAAACTGAGCCATCAACCCAGCATTCTGTCCAAACGCTGCTGCATAGTCTTCCAGCTGCTGCTGCTGCAGCTGCTGCAGCCCAGCAGGGTTCATAAGGCCCGCCCCTCTCGGCTGCTGTGGCCAATACTGGCCCTGGAATCTGGCAGGCCACGCCCCCACTTGTTGCTGAGGGTAGAACGCGCCCCTGATCATGCCCGCCCCCCCACGAGGCAGCCCAAACCCGTACTGAGACTGCTGGGGCAGGCGCTGCGCGTACAGCTGCTGCTGCTGTAGCTGTAGCTGCTGCAGCTGCTGCTGCTGCTGTAACAGCTGCTGCTCCTGAGCTCTGTCCCACTGTCTCATCAGCTCCTCAGCTACTGATCCTACGAGCTCCTAATCAATCAGTCAATCAATCAATCAATTAATAAATGATATGTGTGATGGTAAATTTTTAACTAATAGACTATATTATTAATTTTTAGTCGGCTATAAAAACAACTAAAAAATCAGGCTAGAGATAAACAGTAACTTCAGCTCATAAGGCAAAGACTGAAAGACTAATTTTCAAAGAACTCTTGTGTCATAGCACAACTAAAATAATCACGAGAGGAGCGAGAGATAGGAGTAGAGTAAATCAAGAGTAGTGCCACATATCAAGTGAGGGTGAGTTGCAAACAGTCAGGCACGTGCCTGACACAGCTTACGACATCATCAGGCACGTGCCTGACACAGCCTATGACATCATCAGGCACGTGCCTGACACAGCCTACGACAACATCAAGCACGTGCCTGACACAGCCTATGACAGCGTCAGGCATGTGCCTGACACACCTACCTGCCCATCTTTAGCCGCTGTGATCCTCGTTGACTCGCCTGGTATGGAAAGATGCTGACACAACTGAAATGATAAAGTCGACCTGAAATAATAAACCACAGCACAACTTTAGTTCAGCTAGAATCAATCTCTTTCTCGTCCTTTCTACTTCACAATCAGACCAACAAAACTACGTTACGACGCGGCGTTGTTCCTTATCCATACTTTATGCAGCTCAGGAAAAATAATGTTTAATTTCTTCGCTTTGTTGCCTTTACGACAGGTGCAGTTAACGATTGATCATCAGTCGTCTCCAGGGTCCCGGACACAACACAGGATATAATTTATGATCCATAATAAATGAAGTATAATATACAATAACAATAGTAGCGAGCAATATACAATAACAATGGTAGCGGGCAATATACAATAACAATGGTAGCGGGCAGCGAGATTGGATTGCAGAAGATAATGGATAGGCTGAATGATACGGCCCTAAGATATGGCATGAAGATTAATATAAAAAAGACCAAGGTTATGAGAGTGTCCAATAATAAAGGTGAAGTTAATATCACAATAAATGGTACGAAATTGGAACAGGTAAGAAGTTTCAAATATTTGGGTCATACTATAACCGATGATCGGAAATGTAAGACGGAAATATGCAGTAGGATTGCACAAGCAAAAGCGGCCTTTGGTAGTAGGAAATAACCTTTAACAAAAAATCTGAAGAAAGACACAAAGATAAAGATAGTTAAAACTTTGGTTTGGACCACGCTATTGTATGGATGTGAAACATAGACCTTAAGGAAGGAAGATATTAGGAAACTGGAGGCATTGGAAATGCGGATTTGGAGAAGAATGGAGAGGATTAGCTGGACTCAAAAGGTTACAAATGAGGAAGTCCTGGAGAGAGTTGGCACAGATAGACAGCTGATAAATGTATTAAGAGATAGGAAGAAGAGATGGATAGGACACATTCTAAGGGGGGAAGGTCTATTAAAAGAGGCCATAGAAGGTAGAGTGGAAGGAAGAAGAGGCAGGGGCAGGCCGAGATTAGGTATGTTAGATGATTTAAAGACCCACTCATATGTGGAAATGAAGAGGAAGGTGGAAGACAGAGAAGAGTGGAGGCGTTATGTACCTAGGACCTGCCAGTTGGCAGTGCACTAAAAGAGAGAAAATATACAATATACGAAGTAGATAATTATAATTCAAATAATTATAATACGGAGACAAGATATAATATGAGAGAATGGCGATGCAGCATGACAACATCGAGCGCTCACCTCTTGACCCACTCTACGTTGAAGCAGCCGCCCAGACCAGCTGTTTGAAAGTCCTTCATCCTCTCACTGGAGGCGCCAGAGGTCAGGCGAGCCACGCCGTGAAAACTCGAGCTACCGGCAATAGTGAATATCAGGTAGACGATCTTACCCTCCTACAATACAATACAATACAATACAAGTATACAACATAATACAAAAATTACAACATACATGTAAGTAAATCCTTGTTTAATTTCATCCAAATGCTCTGAAGAACTAATCAATCAATCAGTCAGTCAATCAATCATTTGCTCAATCAATCAATCAGTCAATCAATCATTCGCTCAATCAATCAATCAGTCAATCATTCGCTCAATCAGTCAATCAATCAGTCAATCAATCAGTCAATCAATCATTCACTCAATCAATCAATCAGTCAATCAATCAATCATACAGACCTGATAGGCTTGATTTAGTTTTTTCTCTACACTGGGGGAGGCACTCGCCCACACCCCCCGCTGCTCTGAGATCTGTAGAATCCTGTTGTTAGCCACTCTCACTACAAAATATCTGTGGGGGCCTGATCCCCACTGGGGGGCCTCTGGGCCCTGGCCTGGGGAGCAGGAGGCCCCCATGACGGGGCTGTAGCTGGGTGAAGAGGCGCTGGAACCCTTGTGGCTCCCGTTAGACCCATTACTAGCGGTCGACCTGGCGCTCGAGCATTCTGATTGGTCGTCAAGTGTGTGACCATGACCTGGTTTATATACACATCAAAAAGCTTTATTATTGCTATTACTATTATTGTTGTTGAACAAAAACTGACATACCATCGTCATGAACGAGATAGGTCTTCGAGACAGCATTACAGGTTAATCATGAATAGAAGCATTGTTGATTGAATAAGATTAACAAGAATCAATGATTATGTATTGACGTTATGACAGAGTTAATAATGATCATAATTTAGTTAACCAAGTCTACAACACAGGTGTTGTAGACTTGGACAAATTACTTATGACTTCTATTAACTGTACATTGCAGCTGAGCAGCACACACGTGAATGCATAATCTATTTTAAAACTAAAATTTAACACCTTTTTAATCAGCTTCAAATCAGTCTATATAACCAGTTGTATTTCGTACAAATAGTCTATCACGCTTGCCTTATGCATGTATATTATACTACATCCACTCCATGTGTTCAGAAATGAAACTACACAAACCGCTGTGCTCTTTTTGTGGTTATGGCTACAATAGTGATCCATTAACCTCTTGATGGTAGCTCGAGTGTGTCGTTTCGTATTCTACCAGAACCTCAATAAACTTTCTACAGGACAATCACTCCAGAGAGAGTTAACAGAGCGTTTAATTTATACAAACTGCATATTTTTAGTATCTTCAGCTTACGCTATGATACACAGTGATTGATGTATGTTAATGGACACCCTCTATTCACATATAGTGACGGGTGCTTACACCCAGGGAGCAGTATTACACCCAGGGTGTAGTAAAACACCCGCTATTTACACAAAGTGACGGGTGCTTACACCTGAATGTCATAAGACACCCTCAGGCCAGACATAATAATGAGTGTTAAACCAAGCATGTTATAACACACCCTTTATTCACACATGATGACGATTCGTAAACCTAGGGTGTTGTATGACACCCTTCTTACACATACGATGATTTATACACGCAGGGTGTTGTTGACACCTCCATTCCACACACAGTAGCCGGTGTAACAATTTATTAGGAAATAGCAAGAAGAGTTGGGTAGACCACATTCTAAGGAGGGAAAGTCCATTAAAAGTGGTCATAGAAGGTAAAATGGAAGGAAAAAGAGGCAGGGGCAGGTCGAGATTAGGTATGTTAGATGATTTAAAGACCCAATCATAAGTGGAAATGAAGAGGAAAGTGGAAGACAAGAGAAGAGTGGAGGCGTTATATACCATGGACCTGCCAGTAGGCAGTGCATTAAGAGAGAGAGAGAGAGAGAGAGAGAAAGCGGTGCCACTCATGGACACGGTATGGACAGCTGATAACTGATCCATTGCTTTCCATTCTTCTTAACTGATCTATCTCTCTCCAGCAAACACCTCAAGTGTTGCTGGAGAGACATAGAGCAGAAAATATATACCATGGACCTGCCAGTAGGCAATGTAATAAGAGAGAGTAGCCGGTGTAACAGCTTACCTGTTCTAGCACGCGCAGTGTCAGACTGCTTCCCTGCCCCTCCATTAGAATCGTCTGAAGTCTCCGCCCCCTCGCACGAGCCCTGGCGTGATCCACCGCTAGACACAGCACTCTCTGCTGACATTGGTCGTGGCCGCTGACCAATCCCAGCGGGCTGCTGCAGTCCCAAAGCTTGCTCCTCATTGGTCAGCACTCCCACAACTGTACGTATTGTGCTCTACACAGTACCGTGAATATAATACGATACAATGCGATAAAATACAATAACAACAACAACGAAATACGTCACAATTCACAACCAAACTGAATAATTATTTAGGCAAAGATCTAAAAAGTTTTATGTTAGTGACAGTAGCTCGAGTGTGTCACCAGTATACCTATACACAGCCTCTACAGCGCACGCGCCTGATCAAGAGCTGACGCTCGTCATATTGCTTGTTTGTTTGTTTGTCTAACTACTCAGTAATATGTGAGCCGATAAAAGTAAATAAACGGTAAAGGCTAGACATATTAGTATGCTAAGAGATACTGGACAATGTTCAATTAGAAGTTCTCTTCTGAGAGAGAGAGAGAGAGAGAGAGAGAGAGAGAGAGAGAGAGGGGGAGAGAGAGAGAGAGAAAGAGAGAGACAGAGACAGAGACAGAAACAGAGATCAGCAACTTAAGCATTGAAACACTAGACGTATGAGGGCACAAGTGAGCGCACCTCATCAAACTGCGACCAGTGTTTGGTGGGGCCCCTCATTCGCCTGAGGAACAGTGAGTGCCACTTCTCTCTCAGCTGCATTATCAATGAAGCTGCTTCTGAGTCGACGTTAAACATGATCCAGTCGTCTAGTCTAACCCAGCTGCTCCCCTTAGCCCCGCCCACAACGGCTGACTCCTCCTTAGTCTCCGACCCCTTGCCCGCCTCAGTCTCCGCCTCACTGTCACTGCTGTCATTGATTGACAGGTTGTCAGGCTGGGCGGGTGTTGCTGTTGTTGTCGTGCCTCTCTCTGCCTCTCTAACAGCCTCCAGTGGAAGCTTGGCAGGTCCAGCGAACAGAGCCACTGTGATAGGAGACACCACAGTGCACGACTTAACCTATCACATCAATCAATCAGACGTAGATCAATCAATCATGTCAGATCAATCAATCAGACATAGATCAGATCAATCAATCAGACGTAGATCAATCAATCATATCAGATCAAGCAATCAATCAGTGATGGGTGACACCACGGTGCACGACTTGACCTATCAGATCAATCAATCAGACGTAGATCAATCAATATACTGCGAAAATAAATATACTTTTTATTATTATCAATCACGTCTGACCAATCAATCGCGTCTAATCAATCAGGATAGCCTATCCACGATGTTGCAGGACTTTCCGGCAAGGGTGTCCAATACATTTCTAATTTGTAGCGATAGTGATCATAACATACAATCAAACATTACATCTAATCGATCATAACATCCATTCAATCAATCAATCAAGTCTAACCAATCATCACATAGAATCAACACATTCATCTAATCTATCATCACATTCATCTAATTCAATCATCACATCAATCAACTATCACATTCGCATAATCAATCATAAATCAATGATAGCATTCAGCACTCCAGTAAGAATTTAGGTATAAGCACAGGCAGAGACTTCTACTAATAACATAGTCCTAGACACGGGAGGAAACAACGTCAAATATAACAAACTTGATTTCAAGAATATAAAAAAGTCCAAACATTGAAATACAGGAGATATTTAGCCCCATAATCTATACTAGAATACTGAGATAGACTACCTGAACCGTACGATGTGCTCTGGTCATCTCTTCAAAGATCAGCCAGTCAGTGGGTAGTCTGTCAATCACATTAGCTCCGCCTCCAGCAGAAGCGCCGCCCCTAGCGACCTCATTTGGGGCGGCGCTAAGAACTGAAGAGTTGTGAAAACTCACCTTACTCGCGTTCCTGTCGATAGCAACAGTTTTTAGTATTAGAAAGTTGAACATGGCCGTGAGGTCAGCTAACAGTCATCAGGCACTGCAGCCTAACAACTGCAGACAATATTTACCCAGTAAACACACGTCGTTTCACTGTCTGATCTAATAGTTACCCAGTAAACAGAGGTCATTTCACTATCTGATCTAATAGTTACCCAGTAAACAAAAGTCATTTCATTATCTGATCCAATAGTTACCCAGTAAACAAAAGTCATTTCACTATCCGATCTATAAAAGCTGATAAAGCTAGTGATAACGTCAGTTTCATCACTCGAAAGCGACGTCAGTGACGGGTGAATCCAGGATTTGAAACCCGCACAAACCAATCCGCGGTTGAATATCCTACCGACATAACCACTGGCTCCAGCCAACATCTATACTAACTAACATATCATCTCATCATCACACTATCTGATCTAACTAACACAAGAGCGGCTCATTCTTAGCAATCTCAGAGAAGTCAATATTTACACTAGTCTCCTCCCATCATCACTAGCAGCTCTAACGACAGCTCTATTGAGAGCAGTATCAAGCATACAGCACGTACATTGTAACTAGCAGCTCTACCACTAGCTCTATTGAGAGCAGTATCAAGCATACAGCATGTACATGGTAACGAGCAGCTCTAACGGTAGCTCTATTGAGAGCAGTGAAAGCAGTAGAGCACTTACATGGTAACTAGCAGCTCTAACGGTAGCTCTATTGAGAGCAGTATCAAGCAGACAGCATGTACATAGCAACTAGCAGCTCTAACGGTAGCTCTATTGAGAGCAGTATCAAGCAGACAGCATGTACATAGTAACTAGCTGCTCTAACGGTAGCTCTATTGAGAGCAGTATCAAGCAGACAGCATGTACATAGTAACTAGCAGCTCTAACGGTAGCTCTATTGAGAGCAGTATCAAGCAGACAGCACATACACGGTAACGAGCAGACTCTTGGCTCGGTCCACTCTGACGATGTTGGGGTAGAGCCCTGCACAGAGCGCAGCCTTCACCACAGCCCAGTTCTCTGAGTTACAGTTCAAGTCCCTGATGTCTCCTCCCCCCCTCGCCCTCACAAACCCCGAGGCTCTCAGCTGTCCCAGCAGCTGCGTCCTACAACAACAACAACAACAACAACAGTAGATAAGCTACAGGCTCTCCTAACAGCTTCGTCCTACAACAATACATAGTCTATTGGCTCTCCTAACAGTTGGGTCCAACAACAACAACAACAACAACAACAGCAACAACAATAGATAAGCTACAGGGGCTCCTACAATAATAACAACAACAACAACAACATTACATAGGCTATGTGCAGGCTTTCCTACCAGTGAACACTTGAGAGAGAGAGAGAGAGACATCATGCCTACAATCATCTAATGATTCACAGAATCATACCTCATGCCTACAATCATCTCCATGGTGGAGGAAGAGAGGAAGTTTCTCTCACAGAAGGATCTCTCCCAACCTTCAGTGCGAGCCTTCTGCCAACCCTGCACCAATCAATAAATCAATCAATCAATCTATAAATCAATCACTCAGTCAATCTATCGATCAATCAAACAATCAGTAGTTCAGATTTAACAAATATCTATAGTCAATAGCCTCCGTACATCGATAGTAATAATAGCTTCGTTTTTTTTTTCATTTCAATCTGACACCCCCGCAGAAAGTTACAGTACAGAATTAACGAAAAACTACAAATGTAGCGGAACAGTTAATCTATATAATAAATTAAATATATATTTTTTGACGATATAAATTTATCAATATAAATTTTGACAATATACTGCTCGAAATAGCAAATTCTTCTCTGTGACATTTTATAGTAAATACATTATTTAATAAATAGCCACGGATTACACTACGCATTCGCGCAAACCAGTTAATAGTGGTAATATTAAATTAACTAGCATCATATACAACATTCATGCTAGTAATAAAGTCACAGGTATTGTGATATGTGAACGACCAGAGATGAAACTGAAAATCCATCCATTACTATTGCTAGGCACATCTATGATATAAGTATATCGTTCATTTGCGAATGTCTAACAGTATCAAATGCCTTGCTAAAGTCTGAAGCTATGACTCTGACGTAGGGATCATATTATAACATAGAGGAAAGCTTGTGAAAGAGAGCAATGAGGGCAGCAGTAGTGGATCCTGTAGGGCGCAATGCATACTGATTGGTGAAATCTTGGCTGGAAGGTGAAGACAATAGTGCTGAGTAGCATTAAGTGTTAGGTAGAGATTCTGCAACAAATTAATGGAATCAATTTGCTTGTAGTCGACATTAGTAATCAACTGATTCAACACAATCTAGCTACCATCACAAAGACTTGTTCCAGACACAAGCCCCTGACAGTATAAATTACAGCTGGAGCCAGTGACAAAGTCGGTAAGATACTTGACCGCGGATCAGCAGGTGCGGGATTCAAATCCTGGGCTGGACCGTCACTAACATCGCTTTTGAGTGAGGAAACTGAAGTTAACCTAAGCTTTACCAGCTTTTACCAGCCTATACAGTTCACTATTCAACTAATTA
Organism: Enchytraeus crypticus; assembly: GCA_905160935.1. NCBI lineage: Eukaryota > Metazoa > Annelida > Clitellata > Enchytraeida > Enchytraeidae > Enchytraeus > Enchytraeus crypticus. The sequence goes on from CAJHZI010000426.1 coordinate 542,063, forward strand.
ATTATTTGATTCCAAATGACAAATCAATGTAATCTCAGATGTGTACTACTTCACAGCCAAAATAAGAACGTCACACAAACTGAAAGCATCACTTCCACTCAGTCCTCTAACCTGGAAAGCCTGAAGGAAGGCCATGTGATCACTGAATGTGTTGGATGAGAATTTGCGCCTAGACATAGAACTTGCTCTCTTCTGATAGGGTTGACTTGGCATCATAACTGTGATGTAGAAAAGATTGATTAATCATGATAACATATGAAACAAAATAGAATCTAACAATATTAGAATAATCATCATCATCGTCACCTTCCCTTAAATCCCAGTTGAACTAGGGACGGGATACGAATAGGCCTTCTTTTGAAGTTTTCCATTAGAATAATAATAATACTAATTATAATTAAGGTTTAACGTCCGTTTCCTCATACAAGGCTGATGTCAGGGACGTCCCCCCATCACATGTCACTACAAATCGATTCACCCCAAACGATCTGAAAAAATATGTGCTGAAGATAATAAGGACTTACATGGGTCTTTATAAGCTAGAGCACAGGCGATGGTGAGCACGGGGTCCAGACACTTGAGCACCACGCTGTATAGGATCATCTTTCCATATCTCGGCTCTACCGGCAGGTCAGCCAGGTGATGACCCAGTTCAGTGAGGTCCTCAAATGGGTCCAAGGCGTCTATTTGCTGCAATACAACAGATTGATTGTCGTTAACTACCCTGATATATGTATCCTAAACTAGATAACTAGCTTGATATATATATCCTACACTAGATGACTATCTTGAGATATGTATCATACACTAGATGACTATCATGAGATATGTATCATACACTAGATGACTATCATGAGATATGTATCATACACTAGATGACTATCACGAGATATGTATCATACACTAGATGACTATCATGAGATATGCATCATACACTAGATGACTATCATGAGATATGTATCATACACTAGATGACTAGCTTGATATACTGTATGTATCCTACACTAGATGACTATCTTGAGATATGTATCCTAAACTAGATAACTAGCTTGATATATTTATCATACACTAGATATCTATCTTTAGATATCTATCCAATGCTAGATAACTATCTTGAGATAAGTATCATACACTAGACAACTATCCTGAGATGTATCCTACTCTAAGTAACTATCCTGAGATATGTATACTAAACTAGATGACTATCTTGAGATGTATCATACACTAGGTACCTATCTTGATTCAAGTATCACAATCACATATCTACCTTGAGGAGATGCACAGCGTTACGTGTGAGAAGGAAAGCGGGGGGCTCGGGGGCCTTGGCCAGGAAGTCAGCAATCTGACAGTTGACTGGCGCCAGTAGTTTAGTGTGCAGGCATAACTCCTAGCAAACAATCAATTCATCAATCAATCAATCAATAAAGTTATTGATCAATCATGAATTAATCGACGACCAACTGTTAGAGCAATATATAAAGCGACACCTCATGTCGCTAAATCACATACTCACAGGGCTTTGTTAACTTCATAAAATTACTTCATTTTCCCCGTTTTGTGTCCAGGCTGTGTAAATATGCAAGTGCAGTAGAATGCGACATAAAAAGAATTATAAACAAGATCCAAACCAAAGGCAGAAAGGGCATTCGGTTGGTGAGCACATAGGCTCCAGAAATTGCAACAAAATTTAAACAAATGAAAACTTCAAAAGAAAGTGTATTCGTATGCCGAGTAGTTAAACTGGAATTTAAGGGAAGATGATGAATAAAATTACTTTATTCACAATCTCGCCTAGTCAGAGATTTGAGCGATAAGCTGCTTATTCACGCAGAAAGAGAAAGATAAATGACAACATAGAGCACCAGGCACAGACCTGGAGGGGATATATCAGCTTAAGACTTACCTTTTCCCACTGTAGACATAATCGATCTACCCTGACCAGTTTTGATCATAGGACTGGCTTTCGTTTAGTACCTAACTTCTCCTCAGCACATTTCTTTTGCAGATTGATTTGGGTGAATTGATCTGTGTTGATGTGTGCTGAGGGGACGTCCCTGACATCAACCCTAGATGAGGAAACAGACGTTAAACCTTTATTATTATTATTGTTATTATTACCTGGAGGGGGTATCTGAGGATCTCTGGGTCCTGATGCTCGGGCATACTCTCGTGTCTGGCACGACTGAAGAGATGATAGCAAAGCCCTGGTCTACATCTACCCGCTCTGAGCAACAACAACACATGCATCGTCCATGATAACATCTAGCACTCACAGCTTAGACATAAGCGATTGATTCTACTCTTATCAAATCAATTCTTGTTGTTTCTATGATCTACAAATAAATCACACAGATAAGTTATACCTTGATAAGTTTTCAAATAGCAGTTGCAAAAATTGTCAACGCCTGTTCAACCAATATTTTGGAATTATTGGCATGAGGGTGATACGCTTGATTCACTCTTGAAACGTCAGCTAGACTTTAAGTTATACACAAATTAGAGTGAAATGATCACCTGTACTGATATCCATCTCTTCTAATATTATGTGTTTAACTATTGGCCATTGGCCAGTTTAACTAATTATCCCTCTTACCAGTCTCATGAAAGTCTCAGATTTTACTCTCTGATCAGCTCTATCGAGAATTGATCCCAGGACCTCAGGAACAGTCAGTTAATATTTACTCAGTTAATGCTTAATAGTTAATAGTTAATGCTTACTCAGTGAAATACTTAAACACTGAACCTATGTTTAGAGAGGAGAGGAACAACAGATATGATATGATTAGGTGTTCAACACACCTGCCCTTTCTCTGCAGCGCTGAGGATTTGCTGATCCAGTGAGACTTTAGCATCGACACTGATGTAAGAGCATCGTACGACTTCTACACTCGTAACAATAAACACTGCATTACACTTTCACCATTGCATTACACTCTTACCACTGCATTACTCTTACTACCCATTACACTCTTACCACTGCATTACTCTTACTAATCTTACTCTTACCACCGATGTAAGAGCATCATAAGACTTCTAAACACATAAACACAGCACTACATTCTTACCAATGCACTACACTCTTACCACTGCATTGCTATTACTATTCTTACACTTACAGACCGATGTAAGAGCATGGTAAGACTTCTACATACAGATGCGTAGCATTATACTGGGTTAACGTCTATTACCTCATCCAATGGTAACGTCAGGGGTGTCAAGAGAAATATCCTATTACATCAGTCGCAAAAAACTAGACAGATGTATCTAACGATCTATAACCAACAGTGCAGAACACTTTCCAGAAAGAATATGAACAACTGAGAAAATAAAGTTTCATTTTTTTGTGCTTGTTCAAAGTGTTTGTTCACTGTCTAGTAATTAACAAACACTTTTAGATTCTCGTATAGATAATTTTTCATTAACATGTAGATATTGATAAAAATATAAATATAAACCACCTCAGAAGCCATACTTTTCCCAAGCTATAGGCTACATAAGGTATGCATAAGGCATAGACTTTGTGAAGGGATTAACTTGTTGGTATAAGGAGTGCTCTTATGGAGCGAGAAAACAGACATTGAGTATGAATATGTACCTTGAACCGGCCACTTGGCAGTGCACTGAATAATAGAATTGATATAAATATTGATGATTGCAACGAGTCTTGACTCATTGCAATCTTAATAGTTAACGATCACATCAGAGTTGTATCCAAAACATATGAATAGAAAATCGAACGAGAAAGCATTGGATGTGTTTCACCTAGAGCTTGGAATGGGCTGCCTCGTGCAATAAAGAACATGCTGTTCCACTAGTGAGCAGTGTAGAAGATAGGAGGTCTGTAGTACTACAGTTAAGCTGGGTTGATAACAACAACATGATACTAACCTCTTTAACTTTACCAGAGTCTATGACAAACACAACGTCGTCGATAGTAATGCTTGTCTCTGCTATGTTAGTAGATAGGATCTGCAATACACACATACATATACACATATATACACATATATACACAAATATACATACACAGATACAAGTCTATTGTATGTTCATCTCTGCAATGTCAGTAGACAGAATCTGCAATACTCACATACATATACACACATACACATATATACATATCTACATATATACATATATACATACACAAATATACATACACAGATACAAGTCTACAGTAATGTTCATCTCTGCTAGATTAGTAGACACAATCTTTTATACAGACATACATATATACATATTTATAGAATTATGATAAAGGTTAGATGTTAAAAACTAATCAATGTTCCAAATCAGGTCGATATTTAACGACTACAGAAATCACAATCTTCTTTACGCCTGCTCCAGGATTCTTAAACAGGTCGATATTTAACAACTAGAGGAGCCACTTACAATCTTTCTCACGCCTGCTCCAGGATTCTTGAAGACTCTCTTCTGATCAGCTGATTGAACGTGTGAGTGCAGTATGTAAACTATGTATCTACATCCAATCAATCAATCATCAATCAATCAATCAATCAGTCAATCAATTAATCAATCAAAGATCCCGATGTCCTACTACTTCAACATTCTGTTGTAGGTTGAAAACACATCTCTTCCCACCATAGGCTTTTTTCATCTTGCCTGATTGTTTTTTGATCAGAGGACCGGCACCATTTAGGATCTTTTTCTTCATCTTCGACAAATGTATTTTCAGATCGTTTGTGGTGAATCGATTTGTAGTGACATGTGATGGGGGATGTCCCTTACATCCTCCTTGTATGAGGAAACGGACGTTAAACCTTATTATTATTATTCTTATTATTATTATACAAAATGAACATTTATTTGTTCTTCTTCTGCTGGAATATGTCACACGCTTGTGTCAGATTCCAGACTCTGTCAAAAGGTTCAGCGTATTCTCTACGAAGGATTGAGTTTGAGGGAAGGACCCCTCTCCAGGAAACTCTAGGCCAGATTCGACCAGGAAGTAGCTGGGTTGGCAGGAGGAAGACTGATCGGCGTAGGACGCGATGGACGACGTGTGAGAGGACGGCTGGATCGTTGGATATTAATAATAATAATAATAATAGTTATCATTATTAGCAAATTAATGTTAAGTTGTTTATAAATGTAATTCCATAAGACAGAGTAGTCAAGGTAACCTGTTGCTATCAGAGAAGGCTTTATCTTCTAGAATAAGATCTCTTAGCATCATGATATCATCATAACCAGGCAGAAACACCAGTACAGCACCTGAAATATTAGAAAAACCTCCCATCACTAGAAAACCTCCTATCACTTAGCTCCATGATATCATAGTCATAAGGATAAACCAGCACAGATCAAGAAATAATAGAAAATCTCATCGTCTTCTATACAATACACCATATTCTATACCCTCTTGCTGAGTAGAGTGTATCTTGTGTAGGAGGGCCAGTATAAGAATGATTGATTGATTGATTGACTGATTGATTGATTGATACCCTCTTGTTGAGTAGAGTGTATCTTGTGTAGTAGAGCCAGTATCAGACTGATGTCAACTCTCTCGTCATCAAAGCTGCTGTGATACAAGTTGAGCAGCTCCTTATCTTCAGCTGACAGACTGCTTGACTGCCTCATTATACTGCTCTCATTGTCTTCAACCAGCAGCATCTCAGTGGCCGCTCTATCAATCAATCAATCAATCAATCAGCTGACAGACTGTTTGACTGCCTCATTACGCTGCTCTCATTGTCTTCTACCAGCAGCATCTCAGTGGCCGCTCTATCAATCAATCAATCAATCAATCAGTCAATCAATCAATCAATCAGTCAGTCAATCTATCTATCTGTCATTCTATCAGATCTAAATTATTAATCAATCACTCAATAACTGTAGGTTTTATAAATTAATAGAAAAGGAATGAATCAAATAGAGATGTTTTAATTAGTTCCAGGACAACAACTGACAATTGAACAAGAAAACAATCAAGTAATCAATCCAACGATCAATCAATCAATCCAATGATCAATCAATCAATCCAATGATCAATCAATTAATACAACAATCCATAAATCAATTCAATGATCAATCAATCAGTCCAATGATCAGTCAATCAATCCAATGATCAATCAATTAATACAACAATCCATAAATCAATCCAATGATCAATCAATCAGTTACCCTTTCATCATTCTTCAAGTCACATTAAAAATTGATGAAATCACATTAAAACATAAAATCACAATACATAATTATTTGAATTCAGTCCCATTAAAGTTGACAAACAGAGAGATTAGAAGAGAACTAGGACTAGGAACTGACATATGGGCCTCTAGCAGTTCAACGACTTCGTTCTGGTTCATTCTGTTGGCCCAGTCGAGTGCCGTCCAATCGTTGCTGGCTCTCAGCGTCACTCTGGCCCCCAGGTTCAACAGCTGCTCAGTCACCCTGACAAACCCTCTACCACAGGCTACCATCAGTGCAGTGACACTGGTTTCTGAGTGTACGTAGTCCACTGTACATCAATCAATCAGTCAATCAATTAGTCTATAAATCCATCAATCACCCTGACAAACCCTCTACCACAGGCTACCATCAGAGCCGTCACACTGGTCTCTGAGTGTACGTAGTCCACTGTACATCAATCAATCAGTCAATCAGTCAATCAATCAATTAATCAATCAATCAATCAATCACTCAATCAATCAGTCAATCACCAGCTCCAGAATGGGTTAAACCAGTGACGAAAGTAACATAATCGTAATGATTGGAAGTTCATGGCTGTAATATATTTGCTATAATATATTTAGAAATCAGCAACAATGTTTAGCATTGATTGAGAGCACATACCACTGACACGCTCGTGTAGAATGAGATGAAAGATTTGACTGAAATGTTCTTCTCTACCAGTCAGCCAGGCATCCGTCAACAGCTGGTCCATCTCTTTAATCAACCACGGCTCTAACTGCTCCTTATCTACAGCAGCATCCTATAACATCAGTCAATCAATCAGTCTATCCATTAGATGCTGAGTCACCAAACCAATGCTCTATAAAATAAGTAGTGGTGGATTCAAATCTCAGTAAAGCATTCACTAGCAATCAATCCTTATGTTGTTGAGAAGTCTAACTTAGGCTATGCATCTTTCTAGTTTCTCAATAGACTAGTAAATGTTACATAATTATAGAAAGAAAGCATACTATTAATATACTATTAATATACTATTAATAGTATATTAATATACTATTTGTATATTATTCTTCTTTCTATTTCTTTCTGTCCATTTGTTTGATTACGGCGTCCCTGACATCATCCTTGTAAGAGAAAACGGACGTTAAACCTTTATTATTTATTACTATGTTGTATTGACTGATTATGTTGAGATTAATTTTGTACAAGAAATAAAAAATGGAGGATATTCAAAACAGGAAGTAATGCCATACCCCACTGGGATCTTCAGATGTTGGTTTACCAGCGGCTGACCTAGCTTGATTAGCTCCCGCACTCGAGCATGACGAAGTCAGGTTAGGATTGATTGGCTTAGTTATCAAATCATCCAAATTCTTTCTCTGATTGGCCACTAGAAATCAATCAATCAATCAATTGTCAAATCATCCTAATTCTTTCTCTGATTGACCACTAGAAATCAATCAATCAATCAATTATCAAATCATCCAAATTCTTTCTCTGATTGGCCACTAGAAATCAATCAATCAATCAATTATTAAATCATCCTAATTCTTTCTCTGATTGACCACTAAGTCAATCAATCAGTCAGATATGAGAAGTTCAACTACAGAGAAAGTGGGAGGACAGAGAAATACATTTAAGTACAGTTAATTACCATTCACACTACACATCAGAGCAAGTAAACTTCAAACCACTAAAGTTACAATAATGTAGCTTTCAGACAATAAACCGTTAGTATGGCCACAGTGAATGTGGAATCCAGTTAACTGTCTCTTAAACTTATAAAAATATCAAGAAACTGACACACATGCAACAGCGCACCACTAACCCTTACACAGCTCTTGTCTGCGCTTGTTCATCTCCTTATTGCTGTAGCCGGTCCTAGGCAAAACAATGTGAAACATTCAATGCTATAAAGACTTCAGAGAAGTATAGACAAAGCAGTCTTCAAACAGAAAGGTTCAGCCTGTGTTAAACTAAATTCTGATGTCAATATTGTGGCTAGAGAAATAGTGGAATAGAGAGATAGTGGGATAGAGAGATAGTGGGATAGAGAGATAGTGGGATAGAGAGATAGTGGGATAGAGAGATAGTGGGATAGAGAGATAGTGGGATAGAGAGATAGTGGGATAGAGAGATAGTGGGATAGAGAGATAGTGGGATAGAGAGATAGTGGGATAGAGAGATAATGGGATAGAGAGATAGTGGGATAGAGAGATTTTGGGACTGAGAGATTTTGGGATTGAGAAATAGTGGGATAGACAGATAGTGGACTAGAGAGATAGTTATATCAAATTTTATGAAAATCAATTCAAATAAATGTAAATTTTAATGTCTCAATAAGATTCACTTAATCTATTTCACATGTACAAATTAGTAAATGCCATATTTCAGGACTAACGTATTACAGGCCCACCAATAGAAAATCTATGAAAACTTGTTATGATAATAATAAAAATGTTTAAAATTAGTAAATAAGTTCATAATGAAAGCATTGACAAACCACTTGAGTACATCCTCTAGAAAATATCTCTGAACCTCAAATAGCTGACCCGGCACTAGAAAAATAATAAATCAATACAATACTCTACCGTTAATATAATTAACCATCATCATCATCTTAAATCCCAGCTTAACCAGGGTCGGGTTATGAATAGACAGTTATCCTTTCGTTTAAGTTTATGTAGCAATTTCTGGAGCCTAGGCGCTCACCAACCTAATGTCCTATCTTCCCTTGGTTTGGAAGTAGTTTTTATGTCGCCTTCTATGACACGTGCATATCTACACGGTAATATAATTAACCATAAAATAAGCAAATAAACTTTTCAACATTTGCCATAAATATCTCTACATTTGTCTCTAAAATGAGAGTTATCAGTATTAAAATAAAATGAGTGCCAGTAAAGTCTATGAGAATAATCAATCTTCAAATATAACGCTTACTAGTAAAATAAAACAAAATAATATATAACGTAATATATAACGTAATATATAACGTAATATATAACGTAATATATAACGTAATATATAACGTAATATATTGTGTAACATAATTATAATGAAAAATACGACTCTAAAGCATTTGAAGTAACAAGAAAAAACAGGTTAGGGCCTACAAGTCAATATAAACTTCTGTAGGTTTTGAGCATAACTTTAATTGATTAATATATTACTTTATCGATTCAAGGACGGACGGGCAATTGATTGATTGATTGATTGATTGATTGATTGATTGATAGATAGATAACCTGATATGATGGGACAGGAGTAGAAGTAGGTAGATAAGAGCTGTGAGTTGAGTGAGGCACTTATCAGCACAACTCATTGATTGATTGATTGATTGATTGATAGATGACCTGATATGATGGGACAGGAGTAGAAGTAGGTAGAGAAGAGCTGTATGTTGAGCGAGGCACTTATCAGCACAACTCATTGATTGATTGATTGATTGATAACCTGATATGATGGGACAGGAGTAGAAGTAGGTAGAGAAGAGCTGTGTTAAGCGAGGCACTCATCAGCACAACTCATTGATTGATTGATTGATTGATAACCTGATATGATGGGACAGGAGTAGAAGTAGGTAGAGAAGAGCTGTGTTGAGCGAGGCACTCATCAGCACAACTCATTGATTGATTGATTGATTGATTGATAGATGACCTGATATGATAGGACAGGAGTAGAAATAGGTAGAGAAGAGCTGTGTATTGAGAGAGGCACTCATCAGCACAACTCTCAGGTTGCTCATACGTGGCAGCACTTCACGTAGAACTATCAACAAGAAGTCACTGAATCTGTCCCTCTCGTGCACCTCATCCTGTCACAGTACAACCCCAGTACAATCAATAGAATAGTACAATCAGTACAGTACAATCAATACAGTACAATCAATACAGTACAATCAGTACCGTACAATCAATACAGTACAATCAGTACAGTACAATCAGTACAGTACACTAAATACAGTACAATCAGTACAGTACAATCAGTACAGTACAATCAATGCAGTACAATCAGTACAGTACAATCAATACAGTACAACCACAGTACAATCAGTATAGTACAATCAATACAGTACAATCAGTACAGTACAATCAATACAGTAGAATCAGTACAGTAGAATCAGTACAGTACAATCAGTACAGTACAACCAGAGTACAATCAGTACCATACAATCAATACAGTACAATCAGTACAGTACAATCAGTACAGTAAGAGAGAGTGAGAGAGAAAGAGAAAAAGAGTGTGAGAGAGAGAGAGAGACAGAGACAGAGAGAGACATAGAGACAGAGAGAGACAGAGAGAGAGACAGAGAGACATAGACACAGAGCGAGAAAGAGAGAGAGAGAGAGAAAGAGAGATAGACATACCACAATGACATGGGTGACAGTGGACAGAGCCTGTTCTCCACCCATAAGAGTTCTCAGTAGAACACCATTAGTACAGAACGTCAGTAAGGTCTTAGGGGACACCCTGCACAACACAACGTAAACATTTAAAAATATTTCAACATTACGCTACATCTTCTTTCTTATTTTTCTTTTTTTAACGCTTAGTATCGTTTATTTGTTCATCACAGTACAGATTATACAAACTACAGGAACGTGCATGTCGTTAGATAAACAAGATCTATTCTTTATTGATCTACTGCCTGAGTTACTGATAGATTTAATCGATCGTTAATTCATTAAAAAGACGGAGTTGCATTTGTCTAGGACCTTACTTCTCCTCAGCACATTTCTTTTGCAGATTGGTCTGGGTGAATTGATCTTTAGTGATGTGTGCTGTGGGGACGTCCCTGACATCATCCCTGTATGAGGAAACGGACGTTAAACCTGCTTTTTTATTATTATTATTATTATTGATTGAAAGGCTTGCTTAACCTACTGACTGGTATAAACAAATATTGATATTCTGCTCGGTTGATGCAATTTGTTCAATAGCTTAGTGATTTATTGATAGAGAAATTGTTTGTCCGAATGACTGACTGATTGATTAACACTGACTGATTGATTAACAGATCATCAGACAGAGAGAATGATTGATTGATTTACAGACAAACTGAATGAAACATTGCTTTATTGATTAACACACAAACTGAGTGAAAGACTGATTAATTAACAGACCATCTGACTGAAAGATTGATTGATTAACAGATCAACAGACAGAGAGATTGATTGATTAACAGATCAACAGACAGAGAGATTGATTGCCCGATTGTATAATAGATCAACTAATAGATTGATTGATTGATTAAGAATCAACAGAAAGAGAGATTGCCTGACTGATTGTTTAATAGATCAACTGATTGATTGACTGATTGTTTAACAGATCAACTGATAGATTGATTGATTGATAGATAGATTGCTAGTATACTGATGAGGGCACTGACCTGCTCTCTAGTCTGATCTGGTATCCCACAGTCTGTCCTATCTTCTCACCTCTCTCAGCCGCCACCCTCTCAGCCACACTGAGTGCACTGAGTCTGCGAGGCTGAGTGCAGAATATACGACACGGCCTTGACCTCTGATGACAGTCCTCCAGTATCAGCTGTGGTATCTACACAATACAATAGGATACAATACAATACAATCCTCCAGTATCAGCTGTGGTATCTACTCAATACAATACAATACCATAAAATCCTCCAGTATCAACTGTGGTATCTACACAATACAGTACGATATAATACAATACAATCCTCTAGTATTAGCTGTGGTATCTACTCAATACAATACAATACAATACAATCCTCTAGTATCAAGTTAGAGCAGAAATTGTTATCTACCGTATTTGAAAACCTTTTTCACTTTACAAAGTCACTGGTATCAGATCATTACTTCAAGTGCAAGTGTATCGTGTTATATCATATTGTATTTACCAGACCAACAATAGCAGTGATTTTGCCTAGGGCTAGTAAAAATTTTATTACTCTACTTCTCTACAAATAGGCACATAGGAGAAAATTGTAACCGATTACAAAAGAAAGCTACCTGAGTGGTTTTTCCACAGCCCGTTTCCCCTGCTACCATCAGAACCTTGTTATCATTGATAGCCCTGATGAGCAAGTCCTTCATCTGATAAACCGGCAGCGACTGTCTAAACTGAGCCAGCTCTGACGGCTGCTTAGCCGGCGGTATCTGCGGTACGCCGTTGTTGAGCCGCCCTGTTGTAGTCTTACTCATCTCCTTCAAAAGGACTGTGTGACAACAACAACAACAACAGGAAAGTGTGACAACAACAACAGGACTGAGTGACAAAACAACAACAGGACAGTGTGACAACAATAACAACAGGACTGTGTGACAACAACAACAGGACTGTGTGACAACAACAACAATACTGTGTGACAACAACAACAACAATACTGTGTGACAACAACAGCAACAACAATAACAGAAGTGTGTGACAACAACAACAGGACTGTGTGACAACAACAACAGGACAGTGTGACAACAACAACAGGACATTTTGACAACACAACAAGACTGTGTGACAACAACAACAGGACAGTGTGACAACAACAACAGGACTGTGTGACAACATATTGTATCATTTTACATCGTATCGTATCGTATTGTATCGTATTATTTAGTATTGTATCGTGTCGTATTGTATCGTATCATATTGTGTCGTATTGTATCGTGATATATCGTATCAGTATTGTATCATGTTATGTCATACCATATCATGTTAAATCATATCATATCGTGTCGTATTGTATCGTGTTATATTGTACCCTGACACATTGTGTCATGTTATATTGTATCGTATCGTATTGCATCATGCTATACAGTATCATGTAGTATTGTATCATGTTATATCGCACGGTGTCGTATAGTATCATGTCATATAGTATCGTATCATGCTATATCGTACAAACCATCGTTGTACTGGTTGCGCTCGGTGCGCTGCTGTAGTTCTTGTCTCTCTTTCTGTGTGAGAGGAAAGCGCTGCAGCAACCCGTGAATCTGATGCCTCGAGTTACGAACCACCGTGAACGTAGCAACGCTCTCCACAGTCGAGCTACCTTCCTTCTTACTGACTGTCAGGTATCTGTTAGCTCCCTTACTACACGAGCATAAGTGTATCTGTCAGGTATCTGTTAGCTCCCTTACTACACAAGTATAAGTGTGACTGTCAGGTATCTGTTAGCTCCCTTACTACACATGTATAAGTGACTGTCAGGTATCTGTTAGCTCACTTACTACACAAGTATAAGTGTGACAGTTATATCTGTATGGTATTTTTATTTATTTAAAAACATGTATATGCTTCAATTACTTATAAAATGATGGTCTTAATTTACATATAATTATATGTCTACATAGAATATCTAGAGGGGATATGTTACATTTTAGGATATATTACACTGTAGTTGCATTACGAAAAACAATAGAGTTTATCATTGCACGGTGGCGCCCTTCAACGAATGGTGATTTATCAAAGTAAACATCTTTTATAAAAGGTCTATAGAATATGTACAACATGCCCACCCTTTGCTCTTAGATTTTAATCCAAAGCTCTCACACAGCTTGTGCACATAGGCTCTCTCCGTGGATGTGAAAGAGGATGGGAACTCCAACTCTACAATTAATCAATCAATAAGAATTTAACATCCTGTTCCTTGCCATAAGGCAAGGTCAGGAACATCTCTTGCAGACTCTACACAAACAGGCGCCAGAGCACCACACAATAACAACCGAGTACACAGAGACCACCAGAGAAAGCGAGATCAAAACAGTACAAGTCCAAGATTCAAGACAAGCGGGTTAAAATTTAGACTTATGGTGGGAAGAGTTGGGTTTTTAGCTTGCCAAGGAAAGTACCAATACAATTAGAAGATTGAAGATCTCAAAAATACAAACAACAAAATACAAACAACACCGATAGGTCGACAAATAGAAACCTTCAGCTCTACAATATACAAACAATTGAGCTAATTCCATAGTTAAAAAATCTAGATGACAATTTTTGAAGTAATGTTAGCTGAAAGTTCTCTGACAAAAATTCAAGGATATTACAACAATTCTATCATTTGAGATCTACTGATCTATTATCTGATATGTTAATCTTTTGACATTTATATGATCTGTTGAAGCACTAAAGAGTCTCTACACATCAAGGTTAACGAACTGTACCTCTAATAAAATTTCAGTCTGCATAGCTTCAAACGATACTTAAGTATCATTTGAAGCTATGCAGACTGAAATTTCATGAATGTCATGAAACCAATTACAAAATCATTCCATGCTTATTAAAGTTTATTTACTACAAAATAAAGTTTCGTCTAAAACCTTTCTGCTCTTCGCTAAGCCTGAATCTCTCTAGCGCTATGTTCACGGCTATCTTAACCTCCTCACCCACGCAGATATCATTACGACCCCTAGCCGACGGCTTGGCCGATGACCCGCCCGACATGTTGCTGCCGCTCTGAGAGCTGCTCACGCTGGCTGACCTCCCTGGCGTAAAGTCCGGCGCAGCCGCCCAGTGCTGGTGCATCGCAGTGTCGACTGAAAACTACATGTATGAATGTCTCAATAGCGTAGGGGTAACGTCATGAAGTTTTAAATGACAGATCCTGAGGTGATTTGAATCCTAATGGGTTCGAATCCCAGCCGCGCTGATCGGAGAGTTAAATGTCGGACATTCACTGGACTAGTTGTACAGAAAATGGTCTACATTGCCTAACGGTTAGAACATGTGGTATTAAAAGTGATAGATAACAACATAGTTCATCAATTCACTATAATGCGTGTTAACAATATAATCTCATTTACAACAACAACAATTAGAGTGCTACAGTAATCAATGACAACATCGAGCACTATTGAGACAAAAATCAAGCCGGCGAGCAAAAAGAAGGCCCAAAAATGGTGCAAATTCCAAAATCCGGAAATTCAGTCCAAAGTGAAATTAAATTATTTAAATTATTTTAAACGTGTAACATGTTTGTAGAGCAATCTCATATGTTCTAAATTTAACAATGGCTTCAGATGATGTTCAACATGCTCGATGATACTACGGTTTCTCAACTTTTCAGTTACAATCAATTGCGCTGGATAGCAGTGCAATGTATGCCAAGGTCTTTACAATTAATCCAGTACACAGAATGAATCCTCAGGTGATCATATCGAACTTTAAATGACGATTGGACAGATCCACAATAACAGAGAAATAAGATGATGTTAAATTAAGATTTCAAGAAAATACCTAAAGAAATAACCAACAGCAAATATATCATAACATTGAAACAAAAATTTACCAAAATTTACCAGAAATTCATAAAATTGATTATCAATCAACAATTGATACCGGCAAGGAGAAATTTCGATTATGCCAACGATAGTAAACACGTAGTGCCAGATGTCATCGTCAATAAAGATTTAAATTTCCTAAATATTGATCAAGTTTTGCCTAATGTTTTGTTTCTGTTGCAAACAAAAAATGACTAATATATGCAGCTTCAGATCCCACTATAATTAAATAACTTTTTATGTTGCTAAGAGTTTTCTAATGACAATCTTTTTCTGAAAATTTTTAAATTGTTACTCATATGACTTTCATAGTAAATTACGAAAAATACAACTTCAATTCTTGCGAATACTCCGAAACTAATTGCAGATCTTACGCTTAAATTAATTTCTTCAATAATATTGTCATCATCATCTTCATCATCCTCGTCCAGTATTAGACTCAATCTGAACTTTCAGTTTTGATTTCTTGAAAATGTCTAACTCCAAATTTAATTTCTCAAAATTTTCAAGCATGTCTTTTAAATTATATATAAAATGATCACATGAATATTTTAGTATAACTCTATTTTTCTCTTCTGTTTGATTCCTTATTCTCTGGTTTTAGCAATGTAAGACGTACACTTTAAGTTTTACTGATTAGTAGCATGTATATTGACTGTTTGTTGGAAATCCTGTAGACATTACAGATATTTTTCTATGTATTGGCTTGGTTCATAGTGCTGGATGTTGTCGTAGACGAGAGTAGGGGTTTAGGTCGGTGTTAGTATCGTACTCCAAGTGCAGTATAAGCTTAATCCCATGTAATCATCACTATTTGTATCGATTAGTCAATTGAATTATGATTTATGTTTTTAGCATAATCTTCAACATCTTCATAAGAAAATTAAAAGATAAAAGGTAGTCTTTAACAGATTTGTAGTCTTTAAAGTTTTACAATGTTTCATAGTTAATGCCTAATTTATACACCTAATAATCACAAATTCAAATCACATTACCATTGTAACTAGTCCATCAACAGGGATGGGATACCAAGTGACCGGATTTATCAAATGATGGGTTTTATCAAATGACGGGGTGGATTTATCAAGTGATGAGTTTTATCAAGTGATGGGGTTTATCAAGTGATGCATTCATTTTATCAAGTGATGGGATTTATCAAGTGATGCATTCATTTTATCAAGTGATGGGATTTATCAAGTGATGCATTCATTTTATCAAAGGATGGTATTTATCAAGTGATGCATTCATTTTATCAAATGATTGGATTTATCAAGTGATGGTTTTATCACGTGGTGGGTTTTACACAACAATGCAAACACAACTTTAAATAACTCAGCTGATACTGAATGGTAAATCATCATAGTTTAGAATATCTGACGTCTAATAATAAACACAGCAACTTTATTTTGTAAGGCTGACAAATACTGTATCATCATAATGAAAAAGACAGTGCAAAATATTAGGAAGTTGACAAAACATCAAAGTTTCTAAGTCCGAATCGATTCAAACTTAAATTCGTAGTTCAAAACAATGATTTGTAGAGTAAATCATTTTTACTTGAAAGATTGAAGATGATATATATTCAGCAATCTGAATCTGAGAAACATTGGCAAATGTTTTTCAATCAGAAAATATTTGTAAAAGAACCACAATAAATTTTTTTTATAAAATCGTAGAAAAAAGAGCAATAAATGCAGCACAGGTTTTTAGCAACTATTTGCTATATAATTCTTTGTTATAATGTATTTATATTCATAGAAAGGTTATCACAAAGCAATAAGAAGCTAAACTTGCTTTAGCCTATTTTAAAACTATTGTTCGTATTTCCAGAGAGGATTTATGAAGCATTAGAATTGTCTGCGACCACGTGTTCCACAGTTATCTCCTCACTGGCTCCTATCACTATTTCACATGAGGTCAAGGGGTCGCTAGGTGCAGATATTGGGGTCATAAGGTCACTAGGTACAGATCTCGTTGTTTCCTCGACCTTTTGTCGTTTTCTAGCCTTCGCGTCTGCCATCACTTCTTCTATAGTGCGATGATCTCTTTTGTTTTCACTAGGCACTGCATTCAATCAATCAATCATTCATTCAATCAATCAATCATTCATTCAATCAATCAATCATTCATTCAATCAATCAATCATTCATTCAATCAATCAATCAATCAATCAATCAATCATCACTTCTTCTATAGTGCGATGATCTCTTTTGTTCTCACTAGGCACTGCAGTCAATCAATCAATCGATCAATCAATCAATCAATCAATCAATCTTCACTTCTTCTATAGTGCGATGATCTCGCTTGTTTTCACTAGGCACTGCAATCAATCAATAAATCAATCAACCAATCAATCATTTATCAGTTTTTCTAGAGTGCGATGATCTTTCTTGTTTTACTTAAATAATGCATTCATCAATCAATCAATCAATCAATCAATACTACTTACGAGTTGACCACAAATTCTCAAATAATTAAAACGTAGTCACAGTTTTCGCAGTAACCACATAAAGGAGGACTGCTGGCAAATAAATGATTGCTTGTCAAATATGTGACACATTATTCATTAAGAGCAGAAACAGAAAGCCTCTATTACCACTCGCTAGAGTCGAGTACAGAGAGACAGCTAATAAATGTATTAAGAAATAGGAAGAAGAGTTGGATAGGACACACTCTATGGGAGAAAGCCTATTAAAAGAGGTCAAAGAAAGTAGAACGGAAAGAAAAAGAGGCAGAGGCAGACCGAGATTAAGTATGCTAGATGATTTAAAGACCCACTCATATGTGGAAATGAAGAGGAAAGCGGAAGACAGAGCAGAGTGGAGGCGTTATATACCACGGACCTGCCAGTCGGCAGTGCACTAAGAGAGAGAGAGAGAGAAAGAGAGAGATAGTCGAGTACTAACCAAAACCATACGACTTGTTAGCATGAGTGACTCTAGCCGCTTCCTTCGCCGTCTCTTTGCCTAACAGATGCTCATACTTAGCATGATAGTCTGTGATAGGCTTCACTTCTTCTTTCTTGCTCTTTAATCTTGTTGACTGTTCTTTCTCAATCAGAGCCTATAACGAGATCAATGGAAACAATAAAACGTCACAGTTTCTGTAAGTAACTAAACATGTACATTTATCACATTTCATCATTATCATCATCATCTTCTCTTGAATCCCAGTTTAACCAGGGTCGGGATACGAATAGACTGTCTCAAATCCTCTCTGTCCCACATCATATCATCACTCAAAACATTTATCACACTTAATTTAAATATTTACATTAGTGATGGCACATCAGAAACGGGTTTGCAATGTCTCTAGCATGAATCGGAATCAGAAAACTGCAGCATGGTGGTAAATTTATGAAATTCTTTCAATATTTACACATCAAGGCTAATATTGTACTTATTACAAATTTCTGCAGTTAAAGTTTACATCAACTAATTGCACTTCAAAAATAAACAAAAGAGAAAGCAAGTTAGGGAAGAATATATCAAAATATTAAATATTCAATTAATTATAACTGAAGAGTAGAAGAAGCTGAAAACACAGCAACAGATGGAAGTAAAGAGATTTATTCTTACTGCTTGCTCTTTCTTCAGTCGAGCTGTTTCTTCGTCCCACTCTTCATTGTTCCTGTATGCGTTCAGCTCATCATCACACGGGGCAAACTCCTGCAGGTCAATAAATAATTATGCATGATTCACAGACTATTAACACCACATTAATTACAAAGGACTATCTTTAAATCCCTCTAATACACAATCAGTGAATGATTTAAGTTCATTATTAAAGGAATGAGTATTCCATATCATAAAGCCTTTTCTCATAAAACATCTTATTCTTCTTCAGTGCACTATGTGTGGGATCTCTAGCAGAAATTTGAAATCACAAGCACCCATTAGCATGTATACAATAAGTAACGGCTTTCTGTTTTGGTCAAGGCATTTGCTATTGCATTCTGATGGTGTAGAACTGATGGTAAGAGTACAATCCGCTAGAGACGTCCCTGACATCAGCCTTGAGTGAGGAACTTGACGTTAAAGCTTCATTGTACTGCTTTGCTTTGACTGCCTCCTCATAAATGATATCGACCACAGATCAGTATGTGTGGGGTTCAAATCCTGGGCGTGCCGTCACCGATATCGTTTTCGAGTGAAACTGACGTTAACATTAGCTTTACCAGCATTTTTTATATCAGTGCCTATTGTCCAGCAGATGACATCATCTCAAACCATTTCACTAAATCACTGTATGAAAACACGCATAGGTAACGTAAAAGACAAATATTTACATGAATAATTCCATTATATGCAGCACCTATTACTTATATACAGCATAGGCAGAGACAGGCCGAGATTAGGTATGTTAGATGATTTAAAGACACACTCATCTGTGGAAATGAAGAGCAAGGCGGAAGACAGAGAAGAGTGGAGGCATAATATACCATGGACCTGCCAGCAGGCAACGCACTAAGGGGGAGATACAGCACTTACCTTCTTCCAGATCATAACATAGCGATCTATTTCCTCCTGACCAAAAGAGAAAGAGGCCAAACCAGCAACATCTGCCACCTCGTGTCTGAGAAATAAATAAAAATACATTGTGTATAATACATATGTCTGAGAAATACAACAAAATACATTGACTACAATACACATGTCTGAGAAATACAACAAAATACATAACATACCAAGTCATACAACAAAATCTAGACAAACTACAAACTCAAAACAAAATAAAATACAATTCATTTTCTACCTTGAACATCTTGGACAAAATATTTGGATATGAGACTAGACTTTACACCATTAGTCGACTAATTTGTGCTAAGATAAATTAATATCGACAGATATGAGATACACGACACACATGTAAACCAACCACTTACACAATTGCTCGACTGTTTTTGTCCATCGGTTCAAATTTCATTTTCTTTGTATCACAGCCCTTCACAAAATCTTCAACGCGCTGTTGTATCTGAAGAAAATAGATGAAACAATACGAATTTAACATCTGATTCATCGTCACAAGGCAATGTCAGCAACGTCTCAAGCAGACTTTGCATTATCATAGCCATCACACAATGTCGACTGAGTATACAAAGACTGCATATACAACTGAGAATACAAGTGGTATATTTTATTATAGTAGATTTACTGTATGTACTTTAGCAGAGCATAAACAAGTCATGGAATAATAAATTCCATAAAACAATTAAATCTGATTAAATCTTGTGAGTTCTTATCAATACTTACTTGACTTCTTAGCTTCTTCAGCTTCTGCTTTTCTTGCTGTTGCGCTTTTTCAATAGCAGCTTGCTGGGCTGCAGCAAAATACCAATTAAATTAATTAGCATTATTACAAGCCTGCACATCATTTCATAACTATGCCAATGCCCTAGTTAGGCAATCACTAACTTTACAGTTTAATAGTCTTTTTTACAATATTTACTTTCAATACAGAATCATGCAGTTCACTTTTTCAAATTCCTACGCTGCAAATGAACGGCTCCAGGTTATATAGGCATATATAGACATACATAGTGGTAATTTTATATTTCAAAAATGGACTATTTAGTTCCATTATATCACTTGATATTACACATATAAATAACACATTTAAAATACTGATACTTATTATCCAAATGCTTATCAAAAGCGTGAGATTGAATTTATAAAACGTTCATTGCAATTCAGAAATATTTAATTTAAGCCGTTGTATTTTTAACGTCCAAACTCTCAAAGTATAATATAAACCTTTTGCTTTCTTTCGTTCTGTGTTCTCCGGTGGCTTCTCCATTGAACCTAAAATAGACCCGAGCAAGTCCATGGTATAATATTTTCTAATGAAAAGAAAACTAAATCTTTACCAACAATGAAAACAAAAAGAATTATGAAATTATTTTATTATCGCCCTAATTGTTTACATAGATACGGTTGGTGAGCGCCAAGGTTCCAGAAACCGCTACAAAAAATTTAAACAAATGGAAAAGTCTCAAGTAGGGAATTGGATGGTGGTGTGATGTAGGATAGAGAGGATTTGAGACAGTCTATTTGTATCCCGACCCTGGTTAAACTGGGATTTAAGGGATGATGATGTCTTATTTCTGAAGTGTTTTCACATTCTTTTCTTCAGTTTCTATTCCATATTTAATCACCTCATATATACGACATATTCATTGGTCTATACTGCACGCATATATAATATAACACATGGAAAATGCAATATAGGTAGAAATTATCTAAGGAGTGAAATGGATATAAATCCCATTATCCACATCTAGATATCCTAGATTTGATTTATAGAACGAGACTCGGTAGAGCACGGGCAGATTCTAACTGCACTGAATTAAAGCAAAGGCTGTAAGATAAAAAACCCTATTTAACTTTGAACGGTTTTTCTGGATTTTGGAATTTGCACCGTTTTTGGATCTTCTTTTTGCTCGCCGGCTTGATTTTGACTCAATAGTGCTCGATGTTGTCATTGATGACTATAGCACTCTAATTGTTCTTATTATTAGTTAATGTGAGTTACCTTCTTAGACAGTAATTAACAGTTAGGCTGGAGCTAGTGGCGAAGTCGGTAAGATATTCGACCGTGATCAGTAAGTGCGGGTTCAAATCCTGGGTTCGTCCGTCACTGACATCGCTTTCGAGTGACGAAACTGACGTTAACCTTAGCTTTTTTTAATTCACGTATTAAATATAATAGACGGGCCCTATTGGCCTGTATTAATTTAATAGACCCTATTTTAAATATAGACTAAAATGTATTCACTAATAAGCATCAATGTTCTTATTTACTTACTCAATATAACTACTTAACATGTTCACTAATCAATAGCAAGTCATAAGTATTCACTTATCAACATCATTTAATATGTAATCACTTAGCAACAGCATTTAATATGTATTCCATTATCAACATCATTTAATATGTATTCACTTATCAATATTATTTAATATGTATTCACTGCATATTAAATTATATATATATATATATATATATATATATATATATATATATATATATATATGTATATATATATATATATATATAATAAAAGACCCACCATATATATATATATATATATATATATATATATATATATATATATATACACACACACACATGTATATATATACACACATTTTCACCATATAGATACAGACTGGGGCAAAAATAATCCCCTAGCGAAATCTCAATAACTCTTAAGAAAACTCAAAATATCTCTACGAAATTTACGGAGCCCTAGGGGAGGAATTTCTGCGTATATCCTGCAAATTCGATGAAAATATTTTCATTAGTTACGAAATTACAGTATTTCTACGAGAAAATTGCTAAAATCAATTTTAACAAACCTTTTTGAAATGTCAGTCGTTACTTTTAAAGAAAATAACGACCCTGAAGGGCCGCTTACTTAAGTGGTGGAGTTTAAACCTCCACTACCTTGTTAGCTACTCCAATAAATGATGCTTAAAATTCGTTCTTCTGCTAAAATATTTCTAAATTTTGAAGAAAATTTCCGGTACTTTTGTTTAAATAACCCTTGTTAAAATTGATTTTAAATTTTTTTCGAAGAAACGCTGTATTTTTGTTACTTCTGAATATATTTTCACCAAATTTGCACGATATGTGTAGAAATTCCTCCTCTGGAATCTCCGAAAATTTTGTAAAGTTATTTTGAGTTTTGTCTAAGTTATTAAGACTTTTGGTAAAAAAAGCCTTGTTAAAACTGATTTTGCACTTTTTTCGTAGAAAAGCTGTAATATTTTTCCTGCTCAATAGATTTTCATAAAATTTGCAAGATATACGCAAAAATTCCTCTCCTAGAAGCTCCGTAAATTTCGTAGAGATATTTTGAGTTTTCTTAAAGTTATTGAGACCTCGCTAGGGGATTATTATTTTTGCCTCAGTCTGTATATATATATATATATATATATATATATATATATATATATATATATATATACTGTGTATACTGTGTATACTGTGTATATATACATGTATGTATATATATATATATATATATATATATATATATATATATATATATATATATATATATATATATTATATACAGAAGGGTTGAGAGGTCTAGTACACGACAGCTGTGGAACCAAGAGTTCAATTATTTAACCCCCGTCTCGTCAGTCAAACACGTCATCAGTCACGTGCCCAGCTGACAGATGAATCGATGACCTCCAGCTCTGAAAGCAACCGCTCTACCAACCCTGACAGCCTCCTGAGACTGAGAAGCCGACGTTAAATAAAACAACATGGACACTCTCTATATGAACTAGCCTCTCTGTGTTGCTTCATCGAGATAATATCCTCACGACGACGACAATGCTTTAACAAAAGCGCCAATAGAACACTGATGATTATGTAACGTTTATATTTAATGCCGTACAAGTAGAGAAAATAAATCTGCAGCTTAAGGTCTAATCACTGAGTGCGCTTCTTCTCTTAAACACAATCCATCGTAACTCTTAATCAATCAATTAATCAATAACAAATGATAAATCAATATAAATCATGAACAGAATACTTAGAATCTCAAATTTTCAAAATCTTTCGCTTTCTGGCACTTTAAATTCCTCTAATAAAATAAAATAGTTTAGAAAACACGATATAGACTGGATGAACAGATAGTGCAATTGTCTGATAACCTAACTATCAGTCTCAAATCTCAGTCTAATCAGTTCTGCACAGATTAGCGTAGTATGAACATGTACTAATATAAACATGTGCTCACAGACACTTGTCAAACTGTTCTAGACGTCCCTGACATTGCCTTATGTCGAGGAATCGGACGTTAAATTCTTATTTATTGATTAAACGAGTTTTCATCCAAGCTCTTAATGATACTAAATCTTACAAGAACCTGTGTACAGGGTAAGTGTACTAACACCTCCATCACCCAACCTTTCTGCTAAATCTCAATGAGTGCTAAACTAAGCTCAATGACTCTTCCACCTTATCTCTCTAATGATGAGGTGGGTCCCCTCTTACCATTCTCAGTTCCTGCCTTAGTCGCCTCTTACGTACACGCAGCAGATTGTCTGCAGTTGCCCAATTCTGCAGTAGTACAACCACACCCGAGCACAACGCGGGGAACCGCCTTATCTAATCACTCAGTATATGATAAACACATGGAGTTTAAATTGCAACATGACAGCAGACATGTTAAGAGTACACTAATGCAGGCTATAATGTTAGTGAAGAATCATAGAGTGATTTTCTATCTAGTGCTATGACATCGATGTTACAATACACGCAGCATGTTGTGCATTTGTCCACTAAACACAAAAATACGAAAAACTAACGGTATCGGCAATAAATGTTTTCAAAAAATTCACAAAATATTCGAATTACATCCGAAATGAAACAGAAAAACATCACTTAACAACAGCCACTTGTAACACTTCATTAGCACAAAGTAGTATGGATTTATCGAGATAGGGTTAACGGTAAGTATTCTCTATTCACATCGTCCATCACAACTTCGCTCAGACATCATCACAAGCTCAGCAGAGCAAAGTCAAACTAGACCTGGCTCTGTCACTAGTAACATTACTGTAAATAGCTAAACGAAATCGTTCTTATATTTAGTACTTCACCTGTTAGACACAATCTTATCTCGAGACCAATTAGTCTCCAACCAATATTCCATGTCAATGCCGGTTTAAGTCGACGTAAGTAGTAAACAAATAGTAAACTCTAACTCTCCCTCTCTCTCTCTCTTAGTGCACTACCTACTGGCAGGTCCACGACATATAACGCCTTCACTCTTTTCTGTCTTCCGCTTTCCTCTTCATGTCCACATACGAGTGGGTCTTTAAATCATCTAACAGAACTTTAACAAACGATATTAAAATAATCAAAATTTAAATATAAAAATTATGTTTGAAGAAAAGAAGCACGTTATATCTAAAGTATAAGATTTATCGACTAAACAAACGAAATGGCGATCAATCCACCAGTCAGGAGCGTGACTAACTCAACATGTCGATGCTTCCTGGAGTATAAACAGGTTAGCATTAGCTTCCTATAGTGCTCGATGTTGTCAATAAACTCGACAGGCCTACACCGTGCCCCAACGTAAAGAGACCCACAACAATGTCGCTTGTCAGTACTACACAGTGCACCAAAGTAAAGAGACCCACAACAATATCGCTTGTCAGTACTACACAGTGCACCAAAGTAAAGAGACCCACAACAATATCGCTTGTCAGTACTACACAGTGCACCAAAGTAAAGAGACCCATAACAATATTGCGTATGTCAATACTACACAGTGTATCAAAGTAAAGAAACCCACAACAATATTGCATGTGTCAATACTACACTGTGCACCAAAGTAAAGAGACCCACGACAATAGTGTGTGTCAATACTTGGTGAAATAAAAGAGATAAATGTTCACGTAGCGTTTCTACACAGGTAGTGGCTACAACGTTTCATATGGCAAAGTGGAAAAACAATCAGAGTGAATATACGTTCATATCTGTACAGAGTTTATGTGGAGAACAGTAATTGATAGCCTCTGATGTAAACAGATGACACATCCGATAGACATAAACAGTTCTAGATAGTATCATATGTAACACTTTATTAGTAGTCGATTCTATCTATTGAGACAAGGGAAAAGTTGTCTAATCGACAGAGTACACGCTATAGGCTCTAGTTCAACACCCTGCCCTCTTTATATTAGCAAATTGTCTTCAAATCGCAACGGATGAATAGATTGGCTCACACTAGTTGTCATACACAACAGTGTTAATATAGCAATTCAAACTATGACCGGTCACGCTCAATCCTGCTCATACAAATCTGTACTATCGTCTTTATTCATCCATGCCAAATATGTACTACAGTCTCCCATCCACCTATCAATACCAAATCTGTACTACACTCTCTACACGCGCAAGGGATAGGCGTGGCTACTCTTGTTTGACAGCTACCACCCACGTGGTGCCTGCAGGAGGGGGGAACCAGCCCAGGCTAGGGGCTGAGGGGCCCAGGGCTGAGGGGCCTAGGGCCGGGTCTAGCTGGGCGAGGGTGAGTAGACGACGATCACGTGACGAGAGCTCAGCCGCTGATCTCAGCTCATTGATCTCTTGTTGCAGCTTAGTGGTAGCGGCCTCAGCCTCTGTCAACCTCTGTCTCAGTCTGTCTGCCTCATCCTTGTGCTGAGCAGCCATCTGATCAATCAATCAATCAATCAATAAATCAATCAATCAATCTATCTATCAAACGATCAATCAAACGATTAATTAATCAATCAAACGATCAATCAATAAATCAGTCAAATGATCAATCGATCAATCAATGAATCAAAAGATCGATCAATTAATCAAACAATCAATCAATCAATCAAACGATCAATCAATCAATCAATCAATAAAGCGATCAATCAATCAATCAAACGATCAATCAAATGCTCAATCAAATGATCAATCGATCAATCAATCAAACCATCAATCAATAAATCAATCAATCAATCAAACGATCAATCAATCAATCAAATGATCAATCAATCAATCAAACGATCAATCAATCAATCAAACGATCAATCAAGCACACATAGGACACACGTGCACACAGACAGACAGTTGCACATACACACACGTGCACACAGACATACAGTTACACATACACACACGCACACAGAGCAGCTGTCACGGTTAGCTGATGACACATTTATCAGTCACTATGGCTCTGTTGACCCAATTAAATCTCGACGTAAAAATTCTGTGTCACTCGGCCACGCCTCAATCTCCAGGGCTTCCCTTTACTTTACGTCTACTCCACATGTCAAGTATTTCCACCCATGAAGAAAGTGAGTGGACTCCAGTGCATAGGATTTTATGTGATAGATACCGACTATTGGGTAAACAGGATTGCTTTCTCCGGGAATGACGCCCCTGCCCAGTAAATGTTAGTCGAAGCTGAGAAAGGCATAAGGGGTCCACCTCGTCATAAATCCCCCAGGAATAATGGTATATCACAAGGAATGTTATAGATGATTTAAAGACCCCCTAATATGTGGACATGAGGAGTTAAACGGAAGATGGAGACGAATGGAGGTGTTATATACCATGGACCTGCCAGTAGGCAGTGCACTAAGAGAGAGAACTCTTAAAGACCCTGCACAATCACCTTAGAGAGATATACATGTACATAAAGCGGGTGAGAAGCGAAATTTTAAGCCATTACCTGACGTCAGCCTACACATGACATTCGTAAAGATCTCCGTGTTTTTGATGAGCAAGATATGAGCAATACCTGCTAATAGCAAGCCATGGAGAGAGAGAGAGAGAGAGAGAGAGACAGAGAGAGACAGAGAGAGAGAGTGAGAGAGATGAGCAATGAAAGCAGCGTCATGAACAGTCGTTTCCAGGAAATCAGAGACTGTATTCATAACAGCTTCTCCACAAATAGTCTCTCTCTCTCTGTCTCTTTCTACCTCTCGCTCTCTCGTTCTCCTACCTTCCTGTAACCTTATTTAGCACTTACACGATTGCAACAGTTCCGTAAAGATGAGTAGTAAAGCCGGATTTCACGTCATTTCCATCTCCTCAAGAGATATTGGTGAAAATAAAACATAAGATTTAGCTGATTTTGCAGCCTAGTATTATAGCGCATCGATAGCTCGGAATTAAGAATATACCTTCCGATAGCCTGCGGCTTGCGGTTCGGCGATATTAAAACTAGACATAGGATATTCCAAGCTGGTGGCCCATGTACGTACTAACCAGGAAGGGCAATGCTTAACTTAGTTCTATGACGCGCGCACTCTTATCACCACACCACGGTCCTTCACTCAGTTTATCTTCTGCACTCATCCACTCAACCACAGGACTCTGTCCCAGAATCCATAGTACAGCTGTCACAGCTGCTGCTACAAGCACTTCACAGCCCAGCTGTCACAGCTGCTGCTACATACACTTCACAGCCCAGCTGTCACAGCTGCTGCTACAAACACTTCACAGCCCAGCTGTCACAGCTGCTGCTACAAGCACTTCACTGCCCAGCTGTCACAGCTGCTGCTACAAACACTTCACAGCCCAGCTCTCATAGCTGCTGCTACAAACACTTCACAGCCCAGCTCTCATAGCTGCTGCTACAAACACTTCACAGCCCAGCTGTCACAGCTGCTGTTACAAACAACTACTTCACAGCCCAGCTGTCACATCTGCTGCTACAAACAACCATTCCACAACACTCCATAACACCTTTACGTTGCCACTGGTAGAAAAAGAATAGAATTAAGGGAAGAAGCTATATGACACGAGAGAGATTATGAGAGAGAGAGAGAGAGAGAGAGAGAGAGAGGATTTAATGTAAAGCATTCAATCAATCCAATACTGATGATATATTAAATCAAGGCTGGACTTATCTCAGTCTCTGATGAATATTTCCACTTTGTTCTGGTGTTGCCCAATGACACTACTGGAGGGGGGGCACCAGTGTCACACGGGGGAGTGGGCACTAGATGTAGAGGCACATTTTGGGGTGGGGGGTAGGCGGGGTCATTCAGTACAAAGTCGTTTATCAGATGTTACAAGACCACTGACCGAGCACTCGACAGTTTATGTGTTCAACTAGTGAAACATTTCCCTGTAGAGAGCTGGTAACACTGTCGAGACATGAGTTACGATGGTAAGAGATAGGAGATTTCGCTCATCTGAGCCACAACAAGGCTGACAGTCTGTGCTAAACATTGTGTGGTAGGTTCCGTGTCATCATCAGTATTTAAATGTAATTGTTATTTAGCCTATGATTACAATTGAACTCTTCCTGTAAAGTAGTCTCGAAGACCGAGTTCGGCCATCACACTGCTATATAAGTTTACGTTGTTAATAATACTAAATTAGTCCCATGTGTTCTGAAGAGAATATAGGACGACAACATTCCTCCATTCGTTTCTATCTTTAGCAACCCTCACAGCATCTTCCCACGAAATGTTCAAAATGTTCAAATCTTTGTTGATCGTGCTGAACCAAGTGCTTCTAGGTTCCGTGCAATCGTTTAGACAATTTTATGATCTGATAACAAATTGCTATATGAAGATGAAAATGAAGGCTAAGTATAGATTTGGTTAGGACCTGCCGTTGGGCAGTGCAGAGAGAATTAAAGTGACTATCAGTGACGTAGATAGGCACCTAGCCTCTACCATACAATTAACATATCTCCACCTTTCTCTATGCTGATACATATGACCTGGTTGTGAGGTCAGTAAGTGCACACAGCCTGGGGTCATTAAGTGCACTAATCAGCCATGCTCAGAGCAACAGAGAGGCGTTGAACCTGCACCTACTAATCAGCAACCTACCACTTAATCAATCAAGCCAAGGAACTAGCATGGCTCAGTGGCGTTGAAATTACTGACTACAGTATCTAAAGATTGGAAAATATACAAAATAAAGAGGACTAGACTACTATACTGGACAGTTGCGGCACTGCAGCGCTTGCTACTGGATATTTTATCCGTTCAGCGCCACTGCGGCATTATGAAATCAGCTCCTCCTAATAAAATGTACTAATTGTTTGATTTACTGCTGCTGACCAGGTTACACTCAATACAAATAAGGTTCTAATTATTTTTAAATACCAACTCAGTACGCACATTCTTCAGAGAATCGGCTAACAAGTACAAGTCAAAAAAAGTAAATAAATATAAGTGGAAGTTTAACCTAAAGAAACATCCAAATACTCAGAAAACGCAAAGGAAAGAGTTGAAACATTCAACCCTAACCCAAGGCCGTTAATTCATTCAAAAAGAGCTAAAATAGGCCTGGCAATTCCGCACCCAATAAATATTATCAGTAGCTGTAATTATGCTGCACAATGTAAGTAAAAAGAGGTGTGGTATTTTAAATTAAAATTTTCAAATGTTAGACTATGTAGACTCGACGGCGTTCAGTGAGAGAGACAATTAATAAGAACTGGGGATAGCTTAGACCCCTAACGCCTAACTTAAAATATGTTTAAATATACTGAGTTTAACTAGACATCTATTTATAATGGAATACTATATTTACAATAGAATACGCCAGCACTCTGAGGGAAAAACAAATAATGTTGGTACGGGAGAAGTAGATTGATGAAGGGGTGGTTCATGACCTCATATAAGTGACCGAGGAAAATAAGTGAATTTAGCAGTGGTCACGTCTGCCCCGCTCATAAAAACTGTACTCTCTCTCTCTCTCTCTTTCTCTCTCTCTCTCTCTCTCTCTCTCTCTCTCTCTGTAACATTAGCATTCATCCAAACTCAAACTGTCTTATCAGGAATTCCCCAGAGAGACAGAAATAGCTCCAGAGATCATGTACAACCCGCCTCCGACTTAGCTAAGCCATACATCTTCACCCCCCCCCCTCTGTCCCCCCCTCTTTTCAAACTCTACTGATTCCACAATAAAATTATTAATTTTTCCAATAAGCTGAAAGTTTGAGTAAATTCAAGTCTTTTAATGAAAGCTCAACATACGAGAAACAAGTCAAATGAATCCAATAAATAACAGGTAGACATGTATGTAGAGATACAGGTAAAGATACAGGTAGAGGTATAGGTAGAAACACAGGTAGAGATACAGGTAGAGATACAAGTAGAGATACAGGTAGAGATACATGTAACGATACATGTAACGATATAGGTAGAGATACAGGTAGAGATACAGGTAGAGATACAGGTGGAGGTATAAGTAGAAACACTGGTAGAGATACAGGTAAAGATACAGGTAGAGATACAGGTGGAGATACATGTGGAGATACAGGTGGAGACACTGGTAGAGACACAGGTAGCAGTGAGAGTAGACATACGACGGCTAGCTCAGTGTTGCTGGAGCCGTTAGAGAGAGCCTCTATCTGCTGCATCAGTCTGTATCTCTCTAGAGCTGCCTCTCTCATCCTCGTTGCGTTCTCCTGTCTCAGTCTCGTTACCTCCTCCTCGTGTCTCCTTCTCTCTCTCTCCATCTCCTCTCTTCTCTCGCTCAGTATCCCTCCTAGGTAGCCCAGCTCCTGCATCGTTCATAACAACATCTAGCACTATAGGACACAGCCTAGTTCCTGCATCATCCATCACAATATCTAGCACTATAACACAGGTAGCCTAGCTCCTGCATCGTTCATCACAACATCTAGCACTCTACTATAACATCGTCACAATGTCTAGCGCCGAGAAACGCTATGAGGTAGCTTACCTCTACACGTACATCCACATCTCATCCAACACAACATCGAGCAATATAAAGCACTGACGTATAGACAAGCTCGTACAAGTGTGTCAGTACACAAGACAACATCGAGCAATATAGAGCATTGACGTTTAAAACGTAACCTAGCTTCTTTTCAAAACACCATCCATGACAACAGTGAACAAAAAATGCAACAGAGCATTCTGGAAGACGAGAGAGGAAATTACAGTAGCAATAATTCTATAAGTATGTATATCATCCGTTAATCAGAATTGTATAATTAGCGCTTCTATATTATATTTGGTAGATAGGTAGGTAGATGGGTAGGTAGATGGGTAGGTAGGCTGTGGTGTGTTTAACGTCACGGTTCAGAAGCACAATGCTTCTCTTCAAGACGACTCGTCACACTCGAGCTACCGTCACAAAGAATAAGGTAACAGTAATTTACTAGTAAGTCACTGGTATGTAACTAACCATGCAGTATCAAGAACTGCTATGTAGTGCGTACCCTCACATAATTAAATAAATTACAGTTCAATATTACATATAACCTCATAGTTGACGCTAATAAAGGTGTTTTTAACATAAAAATTCTAGAGTTAATAAGTTGGTGTACAAAATAGAAATATATTCCGGGAGGTTTTCCAGAATAGTCATAATCATCCCTAAGAGTAGACAAAACAGACAGAAAAGTTATTGAGAATATAAAACGTGAAATAACTTAAATAAATTAAGAAATAAATCACAAAAAACTCTCACCTTGACATCTTTGACGCAAGCTTTAGCGATATACTCCACTAGACCCTTCTGCTTGCGCTGTATGTCTAGAAATCTCTCCAGCTGCTGTTTCTTGTTTGCCTCTGTCAACACCTCTTCCACTGCAGCCTTTAGCAAGCCGAGCTTGTTCTCGCTGTCTCTCTGAAGGTGTGTCTGCAGGTCTGCCTGTCTGTCAGTGTTACAGGCTAGTTGTATCATCAGCTCCAGAGTGGGCGGAGTCTCGTCACTGATCAGCTGTAGAGTGGGCGGGGCCTCCTCAGTGTCTGCGGTAGTGTGTTCCAGCTCTTCCGTGCACGTCACTAGCGTGTCAATCAATCAATCTATCAATCAATCTATCTATCTATCTGTCAATCAATCAATCAATCAATAATTCTATCTATCAATCAATCTATCAATCAAAGAATCTATTACTCAATCAATCAATCTATCAATTAATCAGTCAATTATGCAATCTATCAATCAATAAATCTACCACTCAATCATTCCATCAATCAGCCAATCAATCATTGAATCTATCAATCAATCCACTCAATCATTCAATCTATCAATCAATTAATCATTGAATCTATCTATCAATCTATCTATCTATCACTCAATCATTCAATCTATCTATCAATCAATCAATTTATCAGTCAATCAATGAATCTATCACTCAATCAATCAGTCTATCATTCAATCTATCACTCAATGAATCTATCACTCAATCAATCTATCAATAAATCAATCTATAAATCTATCTATCAATCAATCAATCACTCAATCTATCTATCTATCAATCAATCAGTCAATCATTCAATCAATCTATCAATCCATCAATCAATCATTCAATCCATTAATCAACGAATCTATCACTCAATCATTAAATCAAATCAATTAATCACTGACGCTAACACTTATCTGACATAACCGACTGCGTATCCTCATCATCATCATCTACTGCCTCATCATCATCTTCATCCTCCCTGAACACGTCGTCCTCTGCACCGAGTGACCCCTGACCTTTGACCTCAGCACAGAGAGGTCGCACAGCAGCCTGAGCGAGGTCATCCTGATGCACGAGGTCAGGGTAGCGAGCTCTCAGCTCTAGGTAGGGGGCGGGGTCTAGGCTTACGTTAGGTGTATAGCCCGGCTCCGATCTGTCAATCAATCAATCAGTCAATCAATCAGCTTTGCGTATAGCCAAGTTCTGATCTGTCAATCAATCAATTAATCAATCAGTCAATCAATCAGTCAATCAATCGAGAATCATTAGCAGATTGCAGAAAAATTAAATCAGATCAGATCAAAGTGTCAGTCATAGTGGCCTATCAGTTATAATGGCCTATCAGTTATACTGTAAGGATCCTAAATGTGCATCCAACTACCGCCCGATTTCATTGCTGAGTGTATGTTATAAGGTTTTTGAAAGAATCATTCCTCGACGAATCCAGCCAATCGTAGAGAATATATTACCAATTGAACAAGCTGGTTTTCGTCCTGGAAGATCCACTTCCGATCAAGTCCTAGCCCTAACGACCTACATTGAGAAAGGTTTTCAAGAAGGTCTCAAAACAGGTGCAATATTCCTTGACCTAACAGCAGCGTACGACACTGTATGGCATAAGGGTATGCTAGTAAAGCTCTCAAAATGTATGCCACAATGGTTCACAGATTTAGTGCATACGTTTATGAAGGAGAGACGGTTCAGAGTTCACATGAACGACGGGAAAAGTCGATGGAGGAATCAAATGAGCGGTCTCCCACAGGGATCTGTTTTATCTCCTACCCTATTTAACCTTTACATTAGTGACCTGCCTCCGACTACTGCGCGACAGTTCGCTTACGCGGATGACATTTGTTGCGTTGTCCAAGGTCGAACATTTGGAGAAATCGAGCGTACATTAAATAACGATCCGTTGATGATGATTAAATATCTAAAGAAATGGTGTCTCATTCCAAGCTCCACAAAAACAGTCACAAGTGTGTTTCATCTCCATAATGCTAAAGCTAACTACAAGCTCAATGTGTCTATGGATGGTATACAGCTACCCTTTGATCCTCTACCAGTTTATCTTGGTGTAACGTTGGATCGTACGTTGTCGTACAAGGAGCATTTGGGTAAAACGGCAGCAAAAATAAAGTCAAGAAATAATATATTGCAGAAATTGGCGGGAACAACATGGGGCGCGGATGCAGTCACATTAAGAATATCAGCGATTGCTCTGTGCTATTCGGTGGCTGAATGCTGCTGTCCATCATGGGAACGTTCGCCTCACACAAAACTCATCGATGCGCGTCTCAATGACTCCATGCGCATAGTTTCTGGAACAATCAAATCGACTCCAAAGCCGTGGCTCCCAGTTCTTCGTAACATACTGCCCCCTCATATCCGTCGTAAGTAGATAAAACACAAGCAACCGCAGAGGGTCTGTGAAAATCATGCCCTCCCTCTATCACTGGACTTGTCTAATCCTCCTCCGACGAGACTCAAATCTCGATATCCTGTTTGGGAGGTTCTGCAACAATGTGATCCGTTGGCGTCTCTGTCTCAGTGGAGATTAGAATGGTCAATCGCTGATGTTAGAAACCACCATCTGGTTCAGGATCCGTCTCAAGCGCTACCAGGAATGAATCTCTGCAGGGGAAGTTGGTGCCATTTAAATCGTTTACGTACGGGTCATGGTAGATGCAGAGAAAGTGAGTTTCGCTGGGGTATCTGTGATTCACCGCTTTGTGACTGCGGCCAATCGCAAAACATGAAACATATTGTTGAGGAGTGCCCTCTAACCCGCCTACCGGGTGGACTGTCTACGCTGAGTTGCCTTACAAGTAAAGCAACAATCTGGATTAACGCATACGCTAAATAAAATCAGTTACAGTGGCAGGGTCCAAACCCTATGCCATCACTCGTATCCTCTAAAAGATAACCGACTTTAAACTTTACATCTGTGATATATAATTTATCTCTCTCTCTCTTAGTGACAGGTCCACGCCTAGTCCAGATCCAGACCTAGTGGCAGGTCCACGTCATATATTTCTATCTATTCCATGTACCTGTGTTTATCAGAGAGGTATCTCTCTCTTAGTGTACTGCCTAGTGGCAGGTCCACGGATTCTATGTACCTGTGTTTATCAGAGAGATGCTGCCCTCTGTCGGTAGAATGTCTTATGAGCACCGGCTGACCGGTCAGTAGGTAGGGGGGCAGAGTCCCTCCCCTCTCTCCCTCACTCTCCCCCACTGACAGACTGACAACAACAACAACAACAACAGTCATTGAGATCAGCATAGGTAGGGGGCACAACAACAACAACAACAACACTCACTAAGATTCATAGGGAGGGGGGCCAACAAGAACAACAACAACAACAACAACAACAACAGTCACTATGATCAGCATAGGTAGGGGGGCACAACAACAACAACAACAACAACAACAACAGTCACTAAGATCAGCATAGGGAGGGGGCAGAGCAATGCTACCCCTACCTAAGCTGATCAAAGCGGACCAGTATGTGCGGGGATCAAATCCTGGGCTCGATCGTCACTGACATCGCTTTCGAGTGAGGAAACTGACGTTAATCTTAGCCTTTTTTTAGCTTTATCTATGATAGATGGTAAATAGTGAGGTCTATCTATGATAGATGGTAAATAGTGAGGTCTATCTATGATAGATAATAGATAATGAGGTCTATCTATGATAGATAGTAGATAATGAGATCTATCTATGATAGATAGTAGATAATGAGGTCTAAGATAGATAGTAGATAATGAGGTCTATCTATGATAGATAGTAGATAATGAGATCTATCTATGATAGATAGTAGATAATGAGGTCTAAGATAGATAGTAGATAATGAGGTCTATCTATGATAGATAGTAGATAATGAGATCTATCTATGATAGATAGTAGATAATGAGGTCTAAGATAGATAGTAGATAATGAGGTCTATCTATGATAGATAGTAGATAATGAGATCTATCTATGATAGATAGTAGATAATGAGGTCTAAGATAGATAGTAGATAATGAGATCTATCTATGATAGATAGTAGATAATGAGGTCTAAGATAGATAGTAGATAATGAGGCCTATTTATGATAGATATTAGATATTAAATAGTAATAAATAAATAATAAAGATTTATAGTCCGTTTCTTCATACAAGGATGATGTCAGGGACAAATATTGAAGCCTATCTACGATAGATAGTAGATATTGAGGCCGATCTAAGATAAATAATAGATAATGAGGTCTATTTATACCTCGACATAGATTCTCTCAGCTGTATAATCACAGCAGCTGCTCTCGTCACAGGTGACAAACTGTTGTCAGCTGCTGAACTGCTGCGAGCTCCTCCAGTACAGCTGCTGTCAGCTGCTGAACTGCTGCGAGCTCTTCCAGCACAGCTGCTGTCAGCTGCTGAACTGCTGCGAGCTCTTCCAGCACAGCTGCTGTCAGCTGCTGAACTGCTGTGAGCCTCTTCATCACAGCTGCTGTCAGCTGCTGAACTGCTGCGAGCGCCCTTAGCACAGCTGCTGCTGCTGCTGAATACACGAGCTCGTTTAGCTGGCAAGATATCATCACAATCCTCTCCCTGCAATATCAATCAATCAATCCATCAATCAATCCATCAAACAATCAATCAATCCATCAATCCATCAAACAATCAATCAATCCATCCGTCCGTCCATCAAACAATCAATCCATCAAACAATCAATCAATCCATCCATCCGTCCATCAAACAATCAATCAATCCATCAATCAATCAATCAATCAAACAATCAATCAATCCATCCATCCGTCCATCTATCACAACCCATCCACAATCAAACAATCCACCTATCACAATCATCAATCTATCAATTCCGATTAATCAACCTCAATCAATAAGTCAATCAGGCAGTCAGTCAGTCAGTCAGTCCATCAGTCATTCGTTCAGTCAATCAGTCAGTCAGTCAGCCATTCAGTTAAGTAAGGAGTTTAAACAGTTAAATAAGTAGAATAAATAAGTAGAATAAATAAGTAGAATAAATAAGTAGAATAAATAAGTAGAATAAATAAGTAGAATAAATAAGTAGAATAAATAAGTAGAATAAATAAGTAGAATAAATAAGTAGAATAAATAAGTAGAATAAATAAGTAGAATAAATTGGTTTTTAAATATTTGGGTCGTACTATGTATAACCGACGATGCTAAATGTGAGACAGAAATATGCAGTAGGATTGCACAAGCAAAAGCGGCCTTCGGTAATAGGAAATAACGTTTAACAAAAAATCTGAAGAAAGATACAAAAATAAAGTTAGTGAAAACTTTGGTTTGGAACCACGCTAAATAAATATATGGATGTGAAATACGGACCTTAAGGAAGGAAGATATTAGAAAACTGGAGGCATTGGAAATGTGGATTTGGAGAAGAATGGAGAGGATTAGCTGGACTCAAAAGGCTACAAATGAGGAAGTTCCGGAGAGAGTTGGCACAGATAGACAGTTGATAAATATATTGAGAAATAGGAAGAAGAGTTGGATAGGACACATTCTAAAGGGGGAAGGTCTATTTAAAAAGGTCATCGGTCATAAAAGGTAGAATGGAAGGGAAAAGAGGCAGAGGCAGGCCGAGATTAGGTATGTTAGATGATTTAGAGACCCACTCATATGTGAACATGAAGAGGAAAGAGGAAGACAGAGAAGCGTGGAGGCTTTAAATACCATGGACCTGCCAGTAGGCAGTGCACTAAGAGAGAGAGAGAATTTATATTTTTCGTGAACATGTTGCCATTCATTTTGTATTGTATACTGACTGTATAGTGTGTACATTTAGTACCTGTGCTACCAAAATTGTAGTAAATAAAGAAGATAGAGATATAGGGAGAGAGAGAGAGGTCGAGAGAGAGACAGACAGAGAGAGTAAGGGAGAGAGAGAGAAAGAGAGAAAGAGAGAGAGAGAGAGAAAGAGAGAGATAGCATTAGAGAGAAAGCCAGGCAGTAGACAGCTAGGAGCCCAGTGTAGAGAGATTTATGGGATAAGCCTAACTGAAGCCAGCACAACAACGTGTTATGTGCCATACTCTTCATATCATGCGCTAGATTAAAGGTGGCTGGGAAATCTATTTTCTCATTTATAACCCTCCACACTTGCAAGAGAGCATCGTAACAGCAGCTTCAAGGCATATATTTACACTCTCTCTTAGTGCACTGCCTACTGGCAGGTCCATGGACTGAATTACTTTAGACTGAATTTCTGGATTTTGGAATTTGCACCGTTTTTGGACCTTCTTTTTATGCTCGCCGGCTTGATTTTGTCTCAATAGAGCTCGATGTTGTCATTGATGACTGTAGCACTCTAATTGTTGTTATTGTTATTATTATTCAAGGTATATAACGCCTCCACTCTTCTCTGACTTCCGCTTGCCTCTTCATAGCCATATATGAGTGGGTCTTTAAAAGATTTACACTATTAAACTATATTTATATTTGCACTAATAAATTATATTTATATTTATACACACATATACAGTATATATATATATATATACACTACATACACAAGTCGATTTGCTTCATACCAACACGTCATGTCGCACTCGTTCAACCATCGCTTAGCTACTTCATCAACTGTGTTTAGACGAGCCAAACCAATGTAGCATAATAATAATAATAAATGTTTAACGTCCGTTTCCTCATCCACGGATGATGTCAGGGACGTCCCCACAGCACACATCACTACAGATCAATTCACCCAGACCAATCTGCAAAGGACATGTGGTGAAGAGAAGTAAGGTTCAAAACGACAGCCAGTCCGGTGATCAAAAAATGGTCAGGGTGTCTATGGTGGGAAAAGGTAAGATATTATAATGTTTTTATAATACGTTATCTTCAGCACGTGTTTTTTCAGATCGTTTGGGGTGAATCGATTTGTAGTGACATGTGATGGAGGACGTCCCTGACATCATCCTTGTATGAGGAAACGGACGTTAAACCTTTATTATTATTATTATTATTATTATTATTATTATTATTATTATGTAGTTGTTCTTCTTTTTACTTTCAAACCTTCTAACTGACAAATGATGGGTAGTTAACGTTAGGATCAGATGCACGAATGGTTACTCTTAAAAAAAGTAGGTAGCGTAGATGTTCGAGATCGACATTTCGTAAAACGAGGGAATACTTTTATTTGTTATTCTGTAAGATAAATGGGACATTTTGCAAGATAATTGTATCAATTTTTAAACAAAAGTTGCACATCAAATTGTTCAAGACTTTATGCAAAAGTAGCCTATCGCGAATGTGAGTGTGTGTGTATGTGTATATGTGTGCGTGCGTGTATGCGTGTGTATGTGTGTGTCTCTACTAGCTCTACAGACAGACAGTTGGCTCACATCCAAACACGCAATGAAAAACTGGGGACTATATAAAACATTCACAGCCGTGGCTAGGGCTTCCCTTAACTCTAGTCTTACTTGAGCTGCAAACAGTTAATATAGCCTACAGCTGCTGTATAAAGCTAATTAGAGAGAGAGCTGTTGTCTGATCGTGTATCAATAGACCTGATTGTCTGATGTGTAGTTGATAAACATCATCATTTAGGATCTCTTTTATCTCTTCAACACAATCGATTTGTAGTAATATGTGGTGGGGACTTCCCTGAAATCATCCTTGTATACGGAAATGGACTTAAACCTTTAGTATTAAGAAATTGGCCTACTAAAAGCTACGACAGGTCCACAAATAAACTCAATTATGCCACTATATTATTCATTTAAAAGATCCAGAGTTTACAATTGTCCGTTTGGCATAAACAAGCCACGTAGTAAACCAAAACATGCTTTGTTGTCTGCATTCCACGTTATGTCGACATGTCGCCATTCTTAACCGAAGCCCCAACACACGAACTAGAAGAGAGAGAGATACAGTAGGACGGACAGACACACAGGCACAGAGTAGCGGAGGAGAAACAATGAGAACTCTCCCAGATAGAGGACAGCTGCGCACGGCAGGCAGGGCTTCCGATAACTACATAGTTACGTTCAGTACATCATGTCCTATTTACACGAGTGTCGCCGAATATTCTGGTCCCTGTGGTCAGCCTAACGGAGTCGATTACGACAGAATTGAAACATTTTAATGAGAAATTTGACCATTTTACATCAAATTCATAGAACCTAAATATCACGTCAAATTCATAGAAATAAATATCTGGTGAAAACTAAGACACAATTAGAGATGTGAGACTGGTTGTAGCAGACGAAGACTGTAGCGAGTGGTCCAGTAGAAGGAAGCCCTATACAATCAGCACGATAGGGTCACATGTGCATGCAGGAAAACAAGGCATTTATCTCTCAATAATCATCTCATCTACAACAGCTTACTACTTCATGAATATCTCGCCACTTTTCTATTTCTATTCTAAATCTTTCCGCCACTAAGATGAGATACGTAGTCATCACGTTATTTATGCGATATCAATTTGCTCATGAATAATAAATAAAAGAAAGGCAGCTTGAGCTGCTCTGTACTTGAACAGCTGCTCTGTACTTGAACAGCTGCTCCGTACTTGAGCAGCTGCTCCGTACTTGAGCAGCTGCTACGTACTTGAGCAGCTGCTACGTACTTGAGCAG
The DNA here is from genome assembly GCA_905160935.1 of Enchytraeus crypticus. Classification (NCBI taxonomy): domain Eukaryota; kingdom Metazoa; phylum Annelida; class Clitellata; order Enchytraeida; family Enchytraeidae; genus Enchytraeus; species Enchytraeus crypticus. The sequence goes on from CAJHZI010000426.1 coordinate 583,047, forward strand.
CTGCTACGTACTTGAGCAGCTGCTCTGTACTTGAGCAGTTGCTCTGTACTTGTGCAGTTGCTCTGTACTTGAGCTGCTGCTCTGTACCTGAGCAGCTGCTCTGTACTTGAGCAGCTGCTCTGCACTTTACTGTTCTGTACTTTACAGCTCTGTACTTTCTGGTTCCTTAGTTGACTGATTGAGACAGGGCATAGAGGAGTAACTAAACAGGACAAGACTAGTGAGCAAGAAGCGTGTAGAATTAGTCTATCAGCTGTTTACAACTACTGACGAACCGGACGTCAAATCTTTATTGTTATCCATCTAAGAAATACAATTCATAAGAAATACAATTCGTAAGAAATACAATTCGTAAGAAATACAATTTATATACAATTCATAAGAAATACAATTCATAAGAAATACAATTCATAAGAAATACAATTCATAAGAAATACAATTCATAAGAAATACAAATTCATACGAAATACAATTCATAAGAAATACAATTCATAAGAAATACAATTCATAAGAAATACAATTCATAAGAAATACAATTCATAAGAAATTCAATTCATAAGAAATACAATTACCAACACAGAATGAGCACACCAGATCATAATCGCTGCTACATATTTCCAGGAAACTTCAGAAAAAAAAGAGTTTACACGTATAAACACAAGGCAAGCAAAGAAATAGCGAACGAAGGCTAGCGAGAATGAGAGAGAGAGAGAGCAATAGAGAGAAAGAGAGAGAGAACGTTATTGATCTATCAGTACCATGTAACTCTTGACTCATAAACAAGACTTCTCATAATCAAGGTAACTCTTCTACCCATAGCACCACCAACCCTGACCCACAAAGTTCAGTTGATAGGTGAAGGTCGCTCCAGTCAACACCTGCCCACCTCTACATACACAACCTCAGCACATACATCTCCACATTCATAACCTCATCTCCACACCCAGTAGACTGGCCTACGAGACCGTGTGGAGAATTTCCAGTCATTCATCACCTAAGTTATCTCAAGCCGTGCAATACTATATCCAACCGTTAGAACCGTCATACACGGGCACCAGCGAATATCCGTGTGTAGATTAACCTAGAGATACACGAAACAAGTAAACCTAGAGACACACATGTAAACCTAGAGACACACAAGTAAACCTAGAGACACACGAGCCAAGTAAACCTAAAGACACAAACAGAAGAGTCAAGCAACTTCAGGGATTGACAGAATCCCAACTCTCACATGGACGCTAATCTTCTTGATACGACACAGCGTCTATAAACTTCAGCCCACACGCCAATAAGACCAGTCCCCCCTGACCTCATTCCAAGCCCCCCCCCCCACAGTCATAGCCACACCCCTGCCCTCATTCCAAGCCTCGCCCCCCCCCCCACAGTCATAGCCACACCTCCTAGGCGGGGGGAGGGAGTCCATGGGATCGATAGCTCGACCACAGAGATCAATACATAACAATATCCATGTCAGTCGTTACAATAACTGTCTATCTACCCACAACCCCTGTCACAGCTGCTGTCACTGTTGCCTTATCACTGTCACAGCTGCTGTAGCGCTGTTACAGCTGCTGTAACGCTGTCACAGCTACAGCAGCTCTTCATAGCTGATGTAGCTTAGATAGTTGTAATCTTAACTCTACAAATCGATGGTTAGATGATTCTAGGCCTGAAGCGTACAATATTAGACCTACAGCATAGTGTCATAGGCCTGAAGTACTGCAATGCTCTACAGCAGTAGCTCTAGAAAGTAGCATCGATATACAGTGTTAACTTTAAGAACAGTTGTGTTTAACCATACTTCCAGGGTTCACATGTTTTATTAGTACAAATACTCCGTAGCTAAATACTCCAGTAAGAGTTCAAAGTTCACACCAATCTAGCGACCGCTCAACTCTTACTCAACTGTTTCAACTTGTGGTGCCCCGTTTTATTTTATTCTTGATGAAAAAGTCCAACATTTAATCAGATGAAGAGTCTGGACCAACTGGAGATCTTTTTATGAATTCAAAACGACTAGAAACTTCACACCTCAGAAAAATAACCTAAAAACTTGATTCATTATCAATTTGCATGTCCATTTACTGTCTCTACCTCTCGGCAGGTAGCATGCATAGATAAACATTCAAGGTTTTTTAAGACTTCTAACAAACAACCTACACTACATTACTGCTGGGAACATTAGCCAATCAGACTTCATGATACAAAGGCTTATATTAAATCAAATTGCTGGTAACAGTTTCAGAGGATGACGTATACAACATGTTTTTATAGTAGCCGGTAACAATTGATTTATTGCTTTAATTTACATGATAAAAACACATTAAATCAAAATATCTTTCTCCTTCGCTGTACAGAATAACGGCAAGTCCATGACACCTAACTATTAACTAGTACATTTATATCTCTCTCGTATGTCCCCTTCTATATAGAAAGGGATGTTAAGTAGTCTAACATTATCAATGTTCACTAGTCAATTAGTGTATAGCTAGACACGTCCATCGATTGACAGCTGGCAGCTAGACACGCCCAGCTATTGACAGCTGGCAGCTACACACGCTCAGCTATTGACAGCTGGCAGCTAAACACGCTCAGCTATTGAAAGCTGGTAGCTAGACACGCCCAGCTATTGACAGCTGGCAGCTAGACACGCTCAGCTACTGACAGCTAGACACGCCCAGCTATTGACAGCCAGCAGCTAGACAAGCCCAGCTATTGACAGCTACACACGCCCAGCTATTGACAGCTAGCAGCTACACACGCCCAGCTATTGACAGCTGGCAGCTAGACACGCTCAGCTACTGACAGCTAGACACGCCCAGCTAATGACAGCCAGCAGCTAGACCAGCCCAGCTATTGACAGCTAGACACGCACAGTTATTGACAGCTAGCAGCTAGACACGCCCAGCTATTGACAGCTGGCAGCTAAACACGCCCAGCTATTGACAGCTAGAAGCTAAACACACCTCGTTATTGACAGCTGACAGCTAGACACGCCCAGCTAAACAGGCCCGGCTATGTACAGCTGAAAGCGTAGATAGCCCTGGAGCGCTAGTGAAGAAAACACTAGAACTCTCAGACCGCAGACTCGTATGTCAACAATTCTCAGTAAACAGCTTCAGTCTCACAACACTACGCTAAAACGAGTTACGCGATTTGACTAAAACGATTTACTCGACGTTACACATTTATTCATAATATGGTACCCTCACCCCTTCAAATAAATGACGTGAACCTCAAAATATTTCAGCGTAAACATGTAGCTTCTTACGACAGAGACGAGAAGAGTAAATAGAGATAAGTGCATTGCGCAAGTCAGATGATTCAGAAGTGACATCTCTAGAGGTGAGTACATTAAGATTAGCAAAGGATTCTTCTACAGAGAGTCAACGAGTCAACACAAACATGACAGTGTACTTGTCAGGGTTGGGTTTTGGACTAACCAAACCTTGTTTTGGACAGACGAGTGGTTTAAACCAGTCTAAACTAGTTTAAACTGGCATAAACTGTCTTAAACCTAATATGACGTAGATAATAAAAGATACAAATTGTTAACAAACACAATAAACGCCTAAATACGAAGTAAATAAGCTAATCTACTTGTAACTAATACTGACGCGAACGACTTATAGATCATCCTGAGATGATCAATCAATCAATCAATAAGAATTTAATGTCCGATTCCAAGCCATACGGCAATGTTAGGGACGTCTCTTGCAGACTCTGCACAAACAGACGTCAAAACATCACACGATGACGACTGAGTACACAGAGACCACAGGAGAAAGGAAAGCCCGCCAATACTTACGCAACATTATGAGAATTTTGGAGAAAACGGAAGCCCGTCAATACTTATACCAACATTATGAGAGTATTTGAGAAAAGGTAAGCTCTACTAACAGTAACATTTTATACGAGTATTATAGAAAAGGGAATTCCTTCAATACTTGACTATAGACACACGATAAGAGTTTGACAGCATTCAGACAGTGCTATCAGCCAGACCTCAGAATGAGCTCATATCTCTCTCTATATGTCTCGCTGCCTATGTTTATCTGTGCCTGTCTGTATGTCTGTGCGTATGTGAAAGCTGTCAGCACTCAGATATCTAGGGTTCTAATCACCTGATGATCTCATTGGCTCTCAGCACAACTGTATGTGTTAAATAACAAAGTCTGCAGATACGAATGTCAACAGTACTAAATAACTACTACTTGAACAAACAATATGCTACTTTACCTAGGTCTTCCTCGGCACAAGAGACTGTTTCCAGTTAATTGTGCCACGAGAAGAGGAAGACCTAGGATAACCTGATCCAATAAAATCAGCAAAGATGTACAAGCAAGGAAAAGACTGAATATGACACAGTCGGCGACACAAAAGGATTGTTGTCAGCCTATGCTCAGATTGAAAGGAACTGATGATGATGAGCAAAGTAAAATAAACAATGTGTCAAGTATGAACTAAAGTAAACCCTAAAGCAGAATACTATAACTCAGTCTTCTCACATTTTACTACAAATTATCATATCGGTGAATATTGTCCGGGTGGTTTGAAGAATGGACCAACCGGTGACTGCACATGTCGTAGACGGCGACTAAAGCACTAAGATCCATACCAACGTCAGAAGGGCCATTCGGTTGGTGAGAACCTAGGCTCCAGAAATTGCTACAAAAATGTATACAAATGGAAAAGTCCCAAATAGGGGATTGACCGATCATATGGTGTAGGACAGAGATGATTTAAGACAGTCTGCTCCTGTCCCGACCCTGGTTAAACTGTGATTCAAGGGAAGATGATGATGATTAAACTGGGATTCAAGGGAAGATGATGATGATCATATCTGTGTGTATATCTGACAAATATTATTAACCAAAAAACAAGATTTCAACAGAAAGTATAAATAACAAAAGCAACATCGAACCTTCACACATGTGCCCTCTGTTGTGAACTTGTTCTTGAACTCCTCTAGAGCCCAGGTCAACGTCTCGTACTCTCCCATCTCCACATCCTCAGAGAGCATCAGATAGGACCTCCAGTTGTCTGGATTGAATCCCCAGTGACACGCGCGGTGCTCTGGATCTGTATGACAGTGAGCGACAAACTGTGCAGGCGTGCACATCTCATAGCACTCTGCACACTGCACGCACCTGGCACACTCAGTCGTGTATCCATCCAGCGCTACCACTCCCCTACAACCTCCGAAACACTCGTGCGTCACCTTCAGGATCCTCCCTGCCACAGTGGGTTGATTCGTTTGACCGGTCGTGGTTTGGTGCAGGAGGGCTCGACACAGACGCTCTGAGTCTGTCTTAGTTATGAGCCCGCAGCGATCCATGCTCGCGGGAACAATTCCGCCTCTCTTGAGCTCCGAGAGTTGCTCATCGCTGCACTGAGCGAGGTTTATGTGCAGGCTCTCGCACACCTTGCCGATCTCGTTACGACTGAAGTCATAGAGCACCTGCGTGAACAGACGCAGCAGACAAAGCCGGATTTCCCCGCCAACAGCAAACCCGGCAATCTGCTCTCCCTCTAGCTCCGTATAGATGATTTCAGACTCCGGCTTAGAGGCCAGAGTCGCTGGATCAAGTTTCGGAGCGACCAACGACGTAGCAGACTGCGAGTCAATGCTTGTCGAGGATTCGAGACGCTTTCTCGATGGATTGATGATTTTTTGTAGTCCAGGCTGATGATCTACAGGTCCGGGGCTGAAATTCTTCACTTTAATCTCACCGGTCGCTGAGTTAGATCCAGCAGTCAGCTGTTTCGCATGATTCTGTGCTGCTTCTATGAAGTAAGGTTTAGCAAAGCCTGTCACGTTAGGTCCGTTCATACTGTTCGCAGACTCCTTGTACTGCTGCAGTATCCGCTTAATACGAGGACCCTGTAGAGATCCACGGTCCAGCATCGAATCAACGCTTGATGTCATCATGTCCAATTATTAATTAATTAACTTGTAACAAGCTGTGTTGTTAGACTAATTAGTTATTTGTCGTTCTGTTATAGTCTATTTGTAATCCAAAATGTCACAGAATCCCTTTTACTGTCACTGCCTGATTGTATTCACTCTCAAGCTATCCACAGCTGTTCAATGAGAATACACATAAACTATGCTTTCTTGAATCTCATCACATGTGTAGAATCCGCGCCTATCACATGATTCGAGCCTATCACATGATTCTGCCTATTTACAACTACCACTCAATTGGATCTAATCTTGCAGGAATATAAGTGTAGCACACACATGGTCAGTTGATCTATGAGCTACTGCAACAGTTCTTACCAGCCAGTTAATCCACGATAACCATATAATCCTATGTAATCCAGCCTCAAATACCAATTTATATTAAAGTCTAACTACTAATTATATTTCAGAGGTAGCAAATTTTCATCTTGCTGTTTGATAAATGCTAGAGAAAACATTGAATAAGAACACAGCTACTCACAGATGAGGCTATCAAAACTACCAATTCTGTATTAGTACGTCTCATTAACAGTCAATGGGTAGACACTGAATACCAACATTAAAATGTTTAACTAACATGCAAGACAAAACCTATATAATGATTTCGATGACTGACCTGCTATTTTCTGGAATGCCCTAGAGATCATACTGAATAGCGATTTCTTTAGCAAATATGCTATTATATTTACATAAATGTGACATATTAGTATGCCCTAGTAATGCCAGCTTTTATAGATGGTCTTTTAAAGTTGGACAAATATTTTGAAGCACAAAAATGCTCACTTTGTTTGTTCATCTTGTAACCTTTGTCTACCTCTTTGTAAAAGGTATGCAAATGATATGCGTTCGTGTAATCCGTTAATATTAACAAGATATTAGTATAGAATGCGTCAATAGTGAAATGGATAGAGGCATCATCAAGTTTGTGGCAATCATGAAGCTTTAAATGAGAGATCCCAAAGTGAATTTAACTCTCGTGGGCTCGATTCTCGGCCGCGCTGATCTGAGAGTAATATTTCGGACATTCACTGGACTGGCTATACAGAACATGGACTAAATTGCCTAAAGGTTTCAAAATTTGGTATTAAAAGTGATACATATCAACATATAGTTGATCATTTCAGTATAATGCGTGTTATTTTATTACCTATTTATTTCAATAAATGGACTTATTCTGATATTATTATTATTATTATTTATTACGAGCACATTTGCTGAAAAATCTTAAATTCCTACCAACGAAAGTTCTTTCCTTATTATTAAATGTCTCATTATTTTGATATAACCAAGAATAACGGATGGGTGATGCAGGGGTGAGTGATTAATTGGCTTAATTCTGTAGCTCAGTGAGTAAAGTCTTCAACTTGAAATCAATGGTGTCCGAAGTCCTTTAGGTTCAATATCCCAGTGATCAAGGTCAAATGTAGAAAATAAACAGGACTGGTATATGGATAGCAATGTGAACTTCCGAACGAATTAGATAGGCAGTATTAATTTAAAATTATCATGGAAGACCAGTCTCATATAATCTATGTTCAACTCTCAGCCTTTACACGCCATATGGTCGACGCTGGTATTTGGTTCTCAAAGCCACTATTACACTATTAGCAACGGGTATACACAGTCTTTCGTGTAGAAATAACTATGAAATATGAAAAACTAGACGATAGGCGAATAGATCATATAATCTTTAGATATATTGAAACATCTATTTTATTCTATTTTATTTAACACATAATAATAGTGGCTTTAATCGAAACGTGATATAAGTAGACCTAATAAGTTGGGATGGCAACCAATGCTCAAAAATATGCCTAATTAATTAACTATATACACGCCTAGACTAGTTAAGCGTTTAGATAATTAATTAGATAATTAGATTAGTAATTAGATATGAAATAAGTTAGATAAGTAATTAGATAATTTATATCAATCATTACAGCTATAAATCTATTTACATCTCAATGATTCCGTGCTAACTGTATAGTCCAGTACTGTCTGGTGGCTTCAACCTAAATACTCGACAAATGTGCTCTATTTTAACATATCCAAACCAATAGCGGGACAGCTTTTAAAAGTACTTAAAGGAGTGGGATGTGTCAAGACATTGGATTGGTTTGAGTAAAAGATGTTAAGACTTGTTTTGTCGAACCGTAGTCCAAGTAGATTTACTATATTTCACGGCTTCCTTTAAATCTGAAGATCTCACTCTCTATTTGCAACTCCCTCTTCATAATAATAACAACAATTAGAATTTTCCTCTTAGTTGAATGAATGGTAAAACGGTAAAGAAGCCATATTTGCTCAAGCTATAGGCTACATAAAGTATGGATCTCTTCTCTCTTCAGTGTACCTGCTATTTCCTCGCCGGCTTGATTTTGTCTCAATAGTGCTCGATGTTATCATTGATGACTGTAGCACTAATTGTTGTTGTTGTTGTTGATGATGATGACTGTAGCACTCTAATTGTTGTTGTTGTTGTTGTGCACTGCCAAATGGCAGATTCAAAGTAAATATTCATACTCAAAATCTGCTTTCTCGCTCCATAAGAGCACTCCTTAGATCAACAAGTTAATCCTTCACAAAATCTATGCCTTAACATACCTTTTGTAGCCTATAACTTGGGAAAAGTATGGCTGAGCGTATAGATGAGTGCTTTAATAATAATAATAATAATAATAATAATAATAATAATAATAATAATAATAATAATAATAATAATAATAACAATTAGAGTGCCACTGTCGTCAATGACAACATCGAGCACTATTGAGACAAAATCAAGCCGGCGAGCAAAAAGAAGGTCCAAAACGGTGCAAATTCCAAAATCCAGATAATCAGTCCAAAGTGATATATATATATATATATATATATCTATAGATATATATATATATATATATATATATATATATATATATATATATATATATATATATATATATATATATACACACACACACAAAGTGATATATATATGGCAAATCCGGCCCTGACCACAACTGCCGTATATATAGAGAGCTTAATACACATTCTATTCCGGATTTCATAATTTTAAAGTCCACTTCTAAATTTTTGATTTCTTAGAAATACTGAATTTGGAACTTTTGGATTTTTTAGCTGTAGAATTAGTATTAAACAATTTCGAAGCGGATTTTCATACATGCACCCGGATCTGCCCAAAGCCGGCTATTCCCCTTTACAGAAATTCCTAAATGAACCACTAATTTCAGCAGCCATTAAATTTTTAAAGGTAGGGGCATTTGTTCTGAACAACTTAGGCATTCTAATTGTGCTTCTGTTGTTGCTGATGTTATAACATTTTATGAGTGGAATGGAAACATTATACTGGAGAAGCCGCAACAAGTTTGTTACCACGTCGCCATATTTATTTATTTATGTTCGTTTTCCTTGTAAACATCATAATTTCTTTTTATTAAAATTTACGATTAATAGTTTACTATGTTTTCGCTACATGTCATTTAGCTTATGCGTGACAGTAAAACATATAAGAGAAATCTAACAACACTATTTATTTAGAAATATTGATATTCGTAAATGATTGTCATAAAATTTGAAACAAATTACGGGGGTAAATATTTTAGGCAGATAGTACCAGCATTTTGTTTTTGGCCTTTGTAGTTATAATCGACAATGCTCCGTTTAGTAAAATTGGTGTTATAGATTTCCTTTAAATGATGCAGTTTGAAAATTAATTGCATTTGCTAATAAAATCCAGATGTGCAGTTTTTACAATTTCTAATTTGATTAAATTTGTAAAATTAATGGCGCACCTGCATTAATAAACTGATTGAAATTGCCTGGTAAAGCTAATGGTACAATTTAATTTTAATTTTAGATATTCTCTCCTATTTAACTAACTTTACTCAAGCTCGGATAGCGTTAAACTCTTCGATGGGATACGACTTTTCCAGTGCCACCTATGTGGCGCTGTACATAGTGTCAGTGCACGTGCTGCACACTAACACTCGCACATCCACACACTGGCGTCTTAATGTTCAGAGTGGTAAAGTGGAAGCTGCCGCGACTCCGATGGCGGCAGATCAAGGTTCAAACGACAGCACGGGATCAAATGATCTCAACTACCACCAGCAGCAGCCATCGAGAGAGATCACAGAGGATCTTGTGATGGAGATATTGACGTCACCGCGCAGGATCACCAGAGCCAGTGGTGATTGGCTGATGGAGGCGGAGCCTAGGCACTGCTATGAGCACTGTGAGGGGCAGGGTGGGGAGTGGTTGAGAGAACGGGGGAGGGAGGAAGAAGATACAGAACTTAATAATACGCAGTATGTCAACTGTAGTCATTAAAACTAAGATTTAAGCGTTTATTTAATTTTTAGCTTGTTAGAAGCTTTTAAATTTATGTCATTTGTCTTTACATGAAACACTGCATGTTAGTGTTACCAGCCAATTTTACCAAATTTTATAATTTTGTATGATTGAAAACCTGGTGTAGTTTTTTTTCTAACAAATGGAAGCAATACTACATATAACATATATATTCGTCATGTTCAAGTGCACTGAATTAACACTTCTCTCTGGAATAGGTTGACTTTATTAGAAGTATACTGTATAAATATATCCCCGTGTTGGGTCCGGGTTGTTTGAAGAATTGACCAACCGGTGACTGCATGTGTCATAGAAGGCGACCTAAGCACTAAGACTCACACTAACGTCAAAAGGGCATTCCGTTGGTGAGCGCCTAGGCTCCAGAAATTGCTCCAAAATTTAAACGAATGGAAAAGTCTCAAATAGGGGATTGACTGATGGATGATATGATGTAGGACAGAGAGAATTTGAGACAGTCTATTCATATCCCGACCCTAGTTAAACTGGGATTCAAGAGATGATGATGATGATAATGATGATGATGATAATGATGATGATGATAATGATGATGATGATGATGATGATGATACTGTATAAATATAACTTTGTCTTATTTATATTTCAGCTCATCTAGTTCATCAGATAGATCACACAATGATCTCCGCGACGGTCCCGCTAAATCTTCGCCGAGCAGCGCATCGTCGAGCAAGAACAAAAAGAAGAAGCAGACAGTATTAGACTGTGGGAAGCCGGTGGAGTTGACTCCATTTGATCACCTGCGTGGGGTGATGAATAGACACAGTCTGGAGCATCTGCCGGAGCCTGAGGTAGCGATGATCTTCAGAACCAAAGGCAACCCAGATGTTGACCTAACTGTACTGCAGAGTCAACTGCGCAAAGCTAAGAAAGAGGTTAGATAGCCACTACTTTACTCTGCAGTTGATTGGTTCTAACGTTTGAAATGATTGTTCTTCTGGATGTTTACTGATGGGGATCGTAGATATTCATTTTTTATCTAATAGATTTCTTACTGGACTAGAACTTTGTGATTCTGTATGTCGATGGATTGATTGATTGATATTGATCAATGTATTGATTGGTGGTTTGATGGACTGACTAGTATATGTATTGATTGATTGTATGTTGGATTGATTGATTGATATTGATCTATGTATTGATTGGTGGTTTGATGGACTGACTAGTACATGTATTGATTGGTGGTATGGTGAATTGATTGATTGATATTGATCAATGTATTGATTGGTGGTATGATGGATTGATTGATAGTTTGGCTGCTTAATAAGTAAAGCTCTCAATCTCATTAATTAGTTGTAACTTTTGCACTAATGATTGTTGGTTAATTACATAATGCATGAGTAATTGATGTATGGACGATCAGACTGACTGATACATACTGATTTATGTTAACAGAAGCCCTGGACTGATTCATACTGATTTATGTTAACAGAAGCCCAGAACTGATACATACTGATTTATGTTAACAGAAGCCCTGGACTGATTCACACTGATTGATGTTAACAGAAGCCCTGGACTGATTCATGCTGATTGATGTTAACAGAAGCCCTGAACTGATTCATGCTGATTTATGTTAACAGAAGCCCAGGACTGATACATACTGATTTATGTTAACAGAATCCCAGAACTGATTCATACTGATTGATGTTAACAGAAGCCCAGGACTGATACATACTGATTTATGTTAACAGAAGCCCTGGACTGATTCATACTGATTGATGTTAACAGAAGCCCTGGACTGATTCATACTGATTTATGTTACCAGAAGCCCTGGACTGATTCATACTGATTTATGTTAACAGAAGCCCTGGACTGATTCATACTGATTGATGTTAACAGAAGCCCAGGTCGTCACAGGTCTACAATCAGACTGACTGATTTGTACTGATTGATGTTAACAGAAGCCCTGGACTGATTCATACTGATTGATGTTAATAGAAGCCCTGGACTGATTCTTACTGATTTATGTTAACAGAAGCCTAGGTCGTCACAGGTCTACAATCAGATAGGTAACTACTGGCGCATCAAGGGAGACACACAGAGATCTGTCGAGTGTTTCCGCAAAGCTCTCTCCCTCTCTCCTAACAACTCTGATGCTCTGCTCAACCTAGCCAGGGTTCTTTTTAATCTCCGTTACCTCGACGACGCTTATGAACTGACCAGAGTCTCTCTAGCCACCCAGGTAATCAATCAATCAATCAGTCAATCAGAGTCTCCCTAGCTACCCCGGTAATCAATCAATCAATCAATTAACCTCAGTCTCTCTAGCTACCCAGGTAATCAATCAATGAATTAATCAATCAATCCATTAACCAGAGTCTCTAGCTACCCAGGTAATCAATCAATCAATCAATTAACCTCAGTCTCTCTAGCTACCCAGGTAATCAATCAATCAATTAATCAATCAATCCATTAACCAGAGTCTCTAGCTACCCAGGTAATCAATCAATTAATCAATCAATCCATTAACCAGAGTCTCTAGCTACCCAGGTAATCAATCAATCAATCAATTAACCTCAGCCTCTCTAGCTACCCAGATAATCAATCAATCAATCAATTCACCTACCACAGGGACCTCGCTCATATAATTAATTGATTGCACTAATTATGTTAATCTGATCCTGCTACACATGTTATCACACTGTTATCAGACAACACTATGTTATCACACTGTTATCAGACAACACTATGTTATCACACTGTTATCAGACAACACTATGTTATCACACTGTTATCAGACAACACTATGTTATCATACTGTTATCAGACAACACTATGTTATCATACTGTTATCAGACAACACTATGTTATCATACTGTTATCAGACAACACTATGTTATCATACTGTTATCAGACAACACTATGTTATCATACTGTTATCAGACAACACTATGTTATCATACTGTTATCAGACAACACTATGTTATCATACTGTTATCAGACAACACTATGTTATCATACTGTTATCAGACAACACTATGTTATCATACTGTTATCAGACAACACTATGTTATCATACTGTTATCAGACAACACTATGTTATCATACTGTTATCAGACAACACTATGTTAGCACACGTTTTACCGACAACACTATTATCACACTGTTCTCATACAACACTATGTATCAACACTGGTATCAGACACACTATTTTTTACACACTGTTATCGGACAACCTATTTGTACACAACTGTTATCAGACAACTCTATGTTATCATACTGTTATCAGACAACACTATGTTATCATACTGTTATCAGACAACACTATGTTATCATACTGTTATCAGACAACACTATGTTATCACACTGTTATCAGACAACACTATGTTATCACACTGTTATCAGACAACACTATGTTATCACACTGTTATCAGACAACACTATGTTATCACACTGTTATCAGACAACACTATGTTATCACACTGTTATCAGACAACACTATGTTATCACACTGTTATCAGACAACACTATGTTATCACACTGTTATCAGACAACACTATGTTATCACACTGTTATCAGACAACACTATGTTATCACACTGTTATCAGACAACACTATGTTATCACACTGTTATCAGACAACACTATGTTATCACACTGTTATCAGACAACACTATGTTATCACACTGTTATCAGACAACACTATGTTATCACACTGTTATCAGACAACACTATGTTATCACACTGTTATCAGACAACACTATGTTATCACACTGTTATCAGACAACACTATGTTATCACACTGTTATCAGACAACACTATGTTATCATACTGTTATCAGACAACACTATGTTATCACACTGTTATCAGACAACACTATGTTATCACACTGTTATCAGACAACACTATGTTATAATACTGTTTCAGACAACATCCTATGTTACATCAATGTTATCAGACAACACTCATGTATAATACTGTTATCAGACAACACTATGTATATATCATCTGTTATAGACAACACCTATGTACACATGTTATCAGACAACACTATGTATCATTACTGTTATCAGACAACACAGTTTTATCACATTGGTATCAGACAACACCTATGTTATCATACTGTTATCCAGACAACACTATGGTATCCAATGTTATCAGACAACACTATGTTCTCATACTGTTATCAGAAAACATATGTTATCATACTGTTATCAGAACAACACATATGTTATAATAATGTTATCGACCCACACTATGTTATCACATGTTATAAGGACAACACTATATCATTACTGTTATCAGCCAAAAAATGTTATCACTGTTATCAGAGTACACTATGTTACCATTCTGTTATCAGATAACACTATGTTATCACACTGTTATCAGATAACACTATGTTATCACGCTGTTATCAGAGTACACTATGTTATCATACTGTTATCAGATAACACTATGTTATCAGATAACAGTATGTTATCATACTGTTATCAGAGTACACTATGTTACCATTCTGTTATCAGATAACACTATGTTATCACACTGTTATCAGATAACACTATGTTATCACGCTGTTATCAGAGTACACTATGTTATCATACTGTTATCAGATAACACTATGTTATCAGATAACAGTATGTTATCATACTGTTATCAGAGTACACTATGTTACCATTCTGTTATCAGATAACACTATGTTATCACACTGTTATCAGATAACACTATGTTATCACGCTGTTATCAGAGTACACTATGTTATCATACTGTTATCAGATAACACTATGTTATCACTCTCTTGTCAGGTAACATTATGCTATCACACTGTTATCTGATAACATTATGCTATCGTGCTGTTATCATGCTTCTATCACGCTGTTATCGCAGGCGGCCGATCAGAACTCGTGGCTGCAGCACTTCACGCTGGGAGAGATCCTTAAGGCCAGGGGGCGCCATCAGGAGGCTGGCGATCAGTTCAGACATACCCTCGACCTCCACCCAGGCTTCCACCCCGCCCAGGTCCACCTGCATGAGGTGGAGGCCCTCGTGTCAGCCTCCGACCCCTTCACGGCCTCGTTGTCCCTGGGGGGCGGCATGCTGACCTACTACACGCTGTTCATCATACTGCTGCTCGTGCTCGCAGTGCTCTACGGAATCCTAGCGTCTATCGACGGGGGTTTGGACGAGGCTATGGGAGGCGGGGCCGAGGCCATGAAACCCCCCCGACACTTCAATAGAGCCATGGCGATGAGGTCCATCAAGCTGGGCATCAATCACAAGCTGATGAGAATGAGGCGTCAGCAGTATGGGTGTTGAGTATAGACCCTTCCGCGTTCAATAGGCTGCGGTGTGTTTAAGAGGCGACCAAAGCAGATAATGAGAAAAGGCATGTCTTTGATAGTAAAATTAAAATAAGGGTTACAGTTTGTTTACCTGTGACTGTAAGTAGTGCTATCTAATGTTGAAACAGACTCAAATAGTCTTTCATACATTATATTCTATAGTACTGTTGTTAAAATAACATTTGTAGCAATGCGGCTACCTAGTAAAAATGTTATTTAATTGCTTCTTCACTACTAATGCTAGTAAAATAACAAAAATGAGGCTAAAAACAGTTTTAATGTTAAAATAACATTAGTAACAATGCTATTAAATAACATTTGTAACAACGTTAGTAAATAACATCAGTAACAGTGTTAGTATATAGCATTAATAACAATGCTATTAAATAACATTAGTAACAATGCTATTAAATAGCATTAGTAACAATGTTAGTAAATAACATTGGTAACAATGTTAGTAAATAACATTAGAACAATGTTGGTAAAGAACCTCAATAACAGTGTTAGTAAATAACATTGGTAACAATGTTAGTAAATAGAAATTATTTAATAACGATGTTATTAAATAACATTAGTAGAGATGTTAATAGACTTGGAGCTGTTCAAGTACTTGTATGTAGCATAAAATGTGTAAGTACAAGTCTACAGCAGTTATTAGTTTAGATCTGATCTGTTTTGAGTTGATTTCACCGCTGTGAGATGATATGAGGAATGTTTGGTACCTTCTCTTTGTTCTGATGATTTCTCTCATATTTCTCTAGCGTCTTATCTAGTCTCGTGTGTTGTAGCCGTGATCAGCTCTGCACTGAGTGGTGTGCACAGGTGATTTGAGTTTACAGGTGAGTTGTGTGCACAGGTGAGTGGTGTGCACAGGTGATTTGAGTGTACAGGTGAGTTGTGTGTACAGGTGAGTTGTATACAGGTGAGTAGTGTGTACAGGTGAGTTGTATGTACAGGTGAGTTGTGTGTACAGGTGAGTTGCAAACAGGTGAGTTGTGTGCACAGGTGAGTGGTGTGCACAGGTGAGTTGTGTGCACAGTTGAGTTGTGTGCAGGTGAGTGGTGTGTACAGGTGAGTGGTGTGCAGGTGAGTGGTGTGTACAGGTGAGTGGTGTGCAGGTGAGTGGTGTGCACAGGTGAGTTGTGTGTACAGGTGAGTTGTGTGTGATGAGGTGTGTACAGGTGAGTTATGTCTCAACTGTTTACTTGGTTTTTTTTTTCAATTAAACAAGGTGATGCACATTTGAAGTTCTCCTATTTATGCAAGATTATGCTTATTGAACGAGTACTTTTATTTCAGGAAGATTATGCCTATTTTTAGTATTTTTTATTTAGGCTAGGTGATGCATATATATTGATATTTTATTTCTTTTTTCACTGCCAGTAATTTTTTTGTTTTGACGTTCCATCAATTTGTAGCAGGATGTTATATTTTCTAATAACTAAGTAAAACTACCTAATTCGTTATTAGTGTCCGTTGTAGACTGTCTTGCACAAGTGCATGGCTGCATTAGAGGCAACACGAGATCTTAACGTTTGAAAGTACCACAGGACTCGCTACACTGTTGAGTATTTGGAGAGACAAGAGCTTAGGCTGATCCTAAGAACAGTTGTATGATGAGAGATAGGAGCTTAGGCTGATCCTAAGAACAGTTGTATGTTGAGAGATGAGAGCTTAGGCGGATTCTAACAACAGTTGTATGACGAGAGATAGGAGCTTAGGCTGATCCTAAGAACAGTTGTATGTTGAGATATAAGAGCTTAGGCTGATCCTAAGAGAGATAAATAAATTACTAGGTTCACATAACGGAGATGTTCATATGTATTGATTGATAGTGAGAGAACACCTGTGATTAATTGATGTCAGCTTGACTCATCTTTATTGATCATTACTGACTATGTTTTAAAATGAAATGAGCACAATAACAATACCACTTGCTTATCTTATGTCTGCCATTTGGTCGCCTCATTTGAATACATGCTGTTGTTGAAGCGTCTCTTCTCTGTGCCAGCACTTAATGGGCCAATGACAGGATATATTAGTATCTGCTCGTATCTCTATGTCATTCAGTTGATTCTACCTCTTTCCATTGTCCTAAACCCCACTCTCTTTCTCGGTTTCTCTCTCTCTTACTCTATCTCTATCCACCTCCCCATCTCTCTCTCTCTCTTTCTCTCTGTCTGTCTCTATTTCACTTTATCTCTCTCCCTCTCTCTCTCTCTCTCTTTCTATTCTCTCTCTTTCTGTCTCTCTCTCTCTCTTTCTCTATGGTACACTGTACAGATATGTGTAATTGTTAGTGTAGATGTACTGCTTTGTATTGGAGAATGTCTCTCTGTTGTGCACATTATGCAGACATGCACTGCTGAACCAGTGGTATGATGCTGAATAAATAATTCTATCTCATTGCTTCTTCTGAGTCTTACTTTGTTTCTTCTTTAGCTTCCATACGCCAAGTTAAACTACGTCGGACCGGGTTAGTACATGGATAGGTAATCACCTTGTTGACACTTTGAATGAAAAATTCCCGATGTTGTTGGAAGGTTATTGGTAAATCCGCGCCGGCTGCATTCAGGGCGCTCTTAAAGGCAACGATTACAAGTAGTCATGGAGAGGAAGGGGAAAATAGAGAAACAACTGCAATAAAACATCAACTAAGCCAGTAAGCAAAAAACTTCCTTTTAGCATGCTGTTAATCCCTATTCGGGGTCGACACGGAGGGGTCTAGACAGGAAATGGATCATTAAGGTCGGCTATCCATCGACCTGACGCCACCAAGTGTACACAAGTAGGTTTTTATTCTCCCCTCGGAAGAGAAAACCCTACGTCGCTACGCAGTCTCGAACCTACGACCTCTCGTTCAAGTGGCGAGCTCTCTACCCACTGTGCCACGAGGCTCTCAAAACTAGGCAAGAAAACTCAGTTGTGTGAAATCACAGGAGCAGTTTAAGTTTTCTATCATCATCTGGGCTTCAGTACTCATCTGTTCTGATCATAGGTGCAGACTAAATACAGCTCTGTTAAATAAAATCCTTAGTATAGGCCAGATTTATGTGCCAAGATAAATTTAGCGGAACATGTAATATAATTATTAATTGCTCTGGTCAGCCTATGGCCTCCTTTTCGAACCTAAGTGGTTTTCCTTTGGCTTCATCTCTTGACACTGCAAGAAGCGAGACAAAGACCACAGGTTGAAGTTATTACAACCTTATCTTTGTGTGGCTGGAGTCAGTGACGATTTCGGTAAGTTACTCGTCCGAAAATCAGTATGTTCGGGGTTCTAATCCTGTGCTCTCCCGTCACTGACATCGCTTTCGAGTGAGGAAACTGACGTTAACATTAGCTTTACCAGCTTCACTGTTTAAATACCAGTATATCTCGGTCAGTTTGGTGGTTGTAACAAGACAGGCAGTGTTTTAGGCGTTAGAGCTTGACGTAAAGCAGATCCCGCGCATTTGTCGCCTAACTGAATCAACTCCGTGCATTGCGCTACACTTGACGTCACAACGCGGCGTGTAATGATGTTAGACGAGATGTCAGGCGTGATGTGTGAGGACGTATAGAAGATCAGTACTATATGGACAGTGTTCAGAGAGACTGGAGACATATACATGTATATATATACATACATATATATATATATATATATATATATATATATACATCTATATATATATATATACATCTATATATATACATGTATATATATATATATATATATGTGTATATATACAGTATATATATACTATATATATATATATATATATATATATATATATATATATATATATATATATACTGGCTGGAGCCAGTGGCGAAGTCGGTAAGATACTCGACCGCGGACCAGTATGTGCGGGGTTCAAATCCTGGGCTCGCCCGTCACGAGACATCGCTTTCGAGTGAGGAAACTAACGTTAAGCCTAGCTTTAGCAACTTTTAGCTTTATACATGTATTTATATAGCATATATACATGTATATATACAATTATTCACACATATATATATATATATATAGTATATATGTAGGCCTATGTATATATATATATAATATATATATATATATATATATGTATATATATATATATATATGTATATATATATATATATATAATATATAGATATATATATAATAATAATATATATATATATATATATATATATACTACTACTACTACTACTACTACTACTACTACTATAACCGATGACAGGAAATGTGAGACTGAAATATATTGAACCTGTAATTTTACATGTATACCTACTTAATAGATACTTGAATATCTTTCTACCAAGAAAACAAACGCTAAATCAGCAAAACTAACCTTTGCACACCTTACTGATTTGTAATGATGATCACTCTCTTTCATCAATGTTTTATAATATTTTATTATCTTATGAGAGTTGAAGAGTCTTACACGTACACATCTCTATTCCAGGCTCTAGCACGAAGCTGCAGACACATGCTGTGTGGAGCCGGGACCCCGGGCTTATCAGTGCATGAGATAGGTTCTATAGAACACTGGTATAACACTATAGTTCATTGTAAGAAGTTCTAGAGAACTCTGGTATAACACTATAGTTCATTGTGAGAAGTTCTAGAGAACACTGGTATCACACTATAGTTCATTGTGAGAAGTTCTAGAGAACACTGCTATAACTCTATAGTTCATTGTGAGAAGTTCTATAGAACACTGGTATAACACTATAGTTCACTGTGAGAAGTTCTAGAGAACTCTGGTATAACATTATAGTTCATTATGAGTTCTAGAGAACTCTGGTATAACACTATAGTTCATTGTGAGAAGTTCTAGAGAACGCTGGTGTAACGCTATAGTTCATTGTGAGAAGTTCTAGAGAACACTGTTGTAACACCGCACCTACTGATCCGCTGTCGAGTATCTTACCGACTTCGCCACTCTCTACAGCCACATATCAATAATAAGACAGACTCATATCTAGGACAGTTATATATCTAGGTTAGTTCCATATCTAGGATAGTCTCTTATCTAAGATAGTTCTTATTTAAGACATTGTTGCAATATTTGAGATGTTTTGCTTCAATTTGAGGTATTGCTATATTCATATCATACCTTAGAGTTCGTTTGTTATATCAAATATCACATTAATCAGTGTACATGTAGGCTACATCAGATTTTCCTTGCTACATGATTCAGGAAATGCGTTATTTGCGTTTTAAGTAGCCTTGTATAAAGTTTTTGACGGTAGCTCGACTGTGTCTAGTCATTTCGACGAGTAGTGCTTCAGAATCTTGACATTAAACACATTGTGTTCTAATTTTTCCTTCTTTGTAAATATTCTAATATATTGTTTTAACAACTTAACTTGTCAGACTATTTACATTTACTGAAAATATGCACGAATGCTATCAAATCAGGTAAATCAAAGAGAATCATGAGCCACTATGTAGATGTCAAACTGATTAATCTGATCTATTAAATAACTGCACTAACAAGTACTAATAAGTCACCTGTCAATCATGGATTACCCCACAGAGAACTCTATCTACACAATGCTTGACCCCGCCCAGTTCAACCACACCCACCACCTCGAGGCCACGCCTCTCAGAGACGATCTAGAGGAACACGTCGAGATGCCGTCCTTCAATCAGATCTCCCTCATAAAAACGGTCGTTCTCTCCGTCATGTTCGTTGTATCGCTAGTTGGCAACGTCGCTACGCTTGTTCGTATGTTCAGAATGCGGCGTCGTAGATCTACGATCAACCTTCTGATCGTCCACCTGGCCACAGCTGACCTGCTAGTGACGTTCTTCTGTAACGTGACTGAGGCTGTATGGGCCTCTGTGATACAGTGGTATGCGGGGAACCTGCTGTGTAAGATCATCAAGTACTTGCAGGTGTTTGGACTCTACCTCTCCACCTATATAGTGGTGGTGATCAGCGTGGACAGATGTCTAGCTATACTCGATCCTATCAGTAGAAACAAGGCTCCTACCAGGGTTAGGGTGCTGATAATCTGTGCCTGGGTCCTCAGTGCCTTGTTCAGCCTGCCGCAGGTTTACTATCTCTCGTTCTTTCTCTGTCTACCTCTCTCTCTGTCTCTTTCTATGTCTGTCTCTCTCTCTCTTTCTCTGTCTGCCTCTCTCTCTTTCTCTGTCTGCCTCTCTCTCTCTCTCTCTCTCTCTTTCTCAGTCTGCCTATCTCTCTCCCTCTTTCTCTGTCTGCCTCTCTCTCTCTCTCGCTCTCCTTCTACCTATCTCTCTCTCTACCTCCTTCTCTGTCTGTCTCCCTCTCTCCCTTCATCCCTCACTTTCCTTCCTGACTTTCTTTCGTTCTTTTTTTGCTCTCTAGATTACTATATCTCAGTAATTATCTCATCTTTAAAATTGATGATTTCTGCTCGCTGGAGATTAATATATGATTTTTATTGGAACCAATAATTATAATCTACGCTGTAAAAATCCATCAGCATTTACAAAAGGCACGGATGCGTTGAGACCCAGCTTTCATATTATGTAGTCTATGTCACGTGATCTAATGTAGCCTATGTCACGTGATGTAATGTAGCCTATATCACGTGATCTAATGTAGCCTATATCACGTGATCTAATGTAGCCTATATCACGTGATCTAATGTAGCCTATATCACGTGATCTAATGTAGCCTATATCACGTGATCTAATGTAGCCTATATCACGTGATCTAATGTAGCCTATATCACGATCTAATGTAGCCTATATCACGTTATCTAATGTAGCCTATGTCAGGTTATCTAACGTTTCGGCTCTATACAACATGTTGTCTCTATACAACACGTTGTCTCTATACAGCTTGTTGTATAGAGACAACGTATTGTATAGAGACAACATATTGTCTCTATAGAACATGTTGTCTCTAAACAACATTTTGTCTCTGTACAACATGTTATATAACGACAACATGTTGTATAGAGACAACGTGTTGTATAGAGACAACATATTGTCTCTATACAACATGTTGTCTCTATATAACATGTTATCTCTATACAACATGTTGTCTCTATACAACATGTTGTCTCTATACAACATGTTGTCTCTATACAACATGTTGTCTCTATACAACATGTTGTCTCTATACAACATGTTGTCTCTATACAACATGTTGTCTCTATACAACATGTTGTCTCTATACAACATGTTTGTCTCTATACAACATGTTGTCTCTATACAACATGTTGTCTCTATACAACATGTTGTCTCTATACAACATGTTGTCTCTATACAACATGTTGTCTCTATACAACATGTTGTCTCTATACAACATGTTGTCTCTATACAACATGTTGTCTCTATACAACATGTTGTCTCTATACAACATGTTGTCTCTATACAACATGTTGTCTCTATACAACATGTTGTCTCTATACAACATGTTGTCTTTATACAACATGTTATTTCTACCCATAGACATGTTTTACAGATCAATCTCTAACCCCCCCCTGTCTATTTATTGATGACCTTTAATCACGCAGCTGTCCCAGCACAGCTTATCCTGAAGACTTCACCTGACAGCTGATCGATGCAGGATTTGAACGCCGAGTTCTCGGGTATCTAGGCTGGCGCTCTATCCTCCACCCCACTCGTGTGCTGAGATTACGAGATCAATTCTGACAGAAAGAAATGATTTTTCTCAGAACATTAGAGAGGTAGTCAGGAATTCTGTGTCAGAATTATCTGTAGCGTCATTCAGACCTCATTGCTTCAGTGACTGAGAGATAATGCACGAGCTGTACAGCTTCCTTCCTTGTGGACAATTGAATCGAAATTATGAGAAATGTAGCTAATCTCTCTTAGTGCACAGCATACTGGCAGGTCCATAGTATACGACGCCTCCACTCTTCTCAGTCTTCCGCTTTCCTCTTCATTTCCACATAGGAATGGGTCTTTAAATCATCTAACATACCTAATCTCGGCCTGCCTCTGCCTCTACTTCCTTCCATTCTACCTTATATGACCTCTATTAGCTAATATATCTTTGCATATTAATAAGGATAAGGTCTATTAATAGAAGTCATAGAAGGTAGAATGGAAGGAAAAAGAGGCAGAGGCAGGCCGAGATTAGGTATGTTAGATGATTTAAAGACACACTCATATGTGGAAATGAAGAGGAAGGCGGAAGACCGAGAAGAGTGGAGGCGTTATATACCATGGACCTGCCAGTAGGCAGTGCACTAAGAAAGAGAGAGATCTTTGGAAATACAAAATAAATTTAGCTAAAATCTTTCGTAAGGAATTGAGTTTTAGCCCGTTACAAATCTTTACAGTTAATTCATAGCGCAAAGAAATTAAGCGGATATAAATCAAAGTGGAAAGCAAACTCAAAAATATGAATGAAATTTTACTGATAAATTAGCGTGAATTGCCATATTTAATAATTTAATAGTATTTAATTGCCATAATAATCTCAAGTAACAATAGAGGCCCTATACATGTAGAGCAGTTACTAGAGGAAACAAATAGAGGCCCTATACATGTAGAGCAGTTACTAGAGGAAACAAATAGAGGCCCTATACATGTAGAGCAGTTACTAGAGGAAACAAATAGAGGCCCTATACATGTAGAGCAGTTACTAGACTAAACAAATAGAGGAAGATGTCTAGAGGAAACAAATAGAGGCAGTACCTGGAGGAAACAAATAGAGGCAGTACCTGGAGGAAACAAATATAGGCAATGACTAGAGGAACCGAATAGAGGCAGAATTTAATCAGAATTTAAATTCAACCATTTAAATTCCAAGTCATTCGAAGTAAGTTCATTAGCATTGATATGATCATCAATTGATTGGGCTCTAAATCATCGTGAATGGACAGTAAGAGCAGAGCACTCGGGCTGTATTGAGACGTCTTGAGATGTTAAGAGAGCTGATCAATAAGTTCTTGTGTTTAGATCACATTCACTCATCTCTCAGCTAATCGATCTGTCGCTGTCTAACAAATCGCTCGTATTGTCTGTACCAGGTCGGGTAATCGTTAAACTTCGACAACGTGTGCATAGTAAGATGTAAGATTTAGAAGTTAAGTTTTGGAACATTAAATTATAATTTAAACTCAGTAGATCAATCTACCATAACCGTTAATTCCTAATGGCAACAGGTTTTTAACAGGCTAACAAGTAGTCTTATGGAATGTAAAATTTTGTGAAATAAGTTTATTTCCAATATGCAAGCCGCTAGGAAATTACAATAATAATAAGAGTTTTCAAAGAAAGAAATTGCCTTTTGCGCTTCTTACACTTAGCCTAGATGAGGCAAAAGGGCAAAGGGCAGATGAGTCTATCTCGTAAATAATAAACCTGATGAAGAGACACTTATGATAATAAGATAATTTTTAATAATTATTAATAATAGATGATAATTTTAATTAACGATCAATTAAAATTATAATAAATTATCCCATTAGAATTTTACTACATTTATATTAGTCTAGTGAATGTCCGTTCATTAGTAGAGTATTATTGTATTTTTATTGCTACTGCTAGTCTATAGTCATTATTAACAAACACTATAGGGATATTGAAAAAATATTATTAAAGTTAAATAAAGATTTTAGTTATTTGATATTAATACGCCTTAGAGTTATTTAGAGAACTTTACTGTCCTCAGCTCTTCCGCTGAAGGTCAAGGCAACTCAAGGTCACGAGAATTCAAGGTCACGACAATGATAATTAAAATAGAAGAGAAAGTAATTACAATATCGACTGCTCACTACCGTTAATTAATTTCTGAAATTTCATCTCGCAAGAGATTTCATTAGATTTAATTCACTGCATTTTTTAAACTCTAAAATTATAATAAATTTACTGTTTGACAAAATCTTAGGCTTAATTCATAATACCTTATAAAGTCTAAAGTTCAATTCACATTACTTCATTAAATCTAAAATTGAATTCACAATATTTATTAAATCTAAAGTTGAATTCAGTGCATTTTATAAAATCCTAAATTCATCTTCCCTGCATTGTATAAAAGCTCAATCTTAATTGACTATATTTTGTTAAAATCTTAAGTTTATTCACAATATTTGTTAAAACTAAAATTTAAATCACTGTTTTGTGTAAAATCTTAAATTTTAATACTGTATTTGATTAAAACTGAAGTTGGATTCTAAAAGATTACACTATCTGATCTTCAGAGGATGTAATTTAGCGAATGGACTGGCATCGTTTAAGATCTTTTTAATTCTTATTTTTGGACATGGCTTTGAACGGCTTAACTTTATAAAACGGTTCACAGATTCAAACCAGGGACTGGATTAGGATTAGGACTTCTTAATGCTATGCTGAAGATCCGTCCATGACAGCATCGCTCAATAGGAAGGGTCGTTGAACCTGTTTTATAAAATTATTTAAAATTTTTTTAATCTTTTGTGCTGAACACATTAACACGCATAAGTCACGTAGAGAATTAACTCGATTAGTCTTCAATTCGACTGATGTGTTTAACTCGCACAGGATTTCCGTCAGCTACAATTATCTGAATTAGTTTTACTTGTATTAGTTTTACTTCTAAGGCGTCGACACTTTTTGCTTGTGTTCTCTCGTTAACGTGTCATTTAAAATAAGACAAGTCGTCCACTTTTAGTATTTATTTCAACCTTCCGTTCTACAGCAACTTGTTGATATGAAAGTAAATAAAACAGTGATGCAGTGATAATTATAATACTAACAACAACCACAATAATAATAATAATAATAATAATAATAACAATAACAGCAATTAGAGTGCTACAGTCATCAATGACAACATCAAGCACTATTGAAAGGAATTTAACATCGAGCACTATTGATTGGTAAGATAAGTTTTTATGTAGGTATCTAAGATACATAGCCTATACTCAGTAGAAAAGGTATATTTACATGTATATATACAGATACAATTTATTTATTTAAAGTGTATTTACGTAGATACGCGATACAAGCCCTATTTCAACAATGAATCTGCATTTAATCGCAATGAGGTTAAGCCGTAGTGGTATCAACTAGAATTAGGTTGTAGCTGATGTGTCGAGAGCCGCAGATGTGAGCTGACACGATCAACCTTCAAATCATTATCTCAGCTGCTTCACAGCTAAGCCACTCTAAGCCACTCATTAAGCAGTGGCATGGCCACGGTGTAATAGTGGCGTGTTATGATGTGGAAGTGGCGTGGTCACGGTGTAATAGTGACGTGGTATGATGTGGAAGTGGCGTGGTCACGGTGTAAGAGTGGCATGTAATCTATAATGGCGCATTTATGAAGTACAGAAATGTTTGTTACAATTGAAGTAAATTTACACATCGCACAAGAGCTAGCATTCAAATCATTGCTTGGTAAGGCTACATTCTGACATAAGAATCAATTTTCTCTAACTAGCAGGAGCCAATGGCGAAGTCGGTAAGACACTCGACCGCGGATCAGCATGTGCGGGGTTCAAATCCTGGGCTCGCCCGTCACTGACATAGCTTTAGAGTGAGGAAACTGACGTTAACCGTAGCTTTTTACCAGCTTTAACTATAAGTTAATAGTACTGCCATAAACACTAAAGATCAGTCGTACTTATAGATCCAAGGCACGCATTCCTACATACTCTCAATGAATCAATCATCTTAATGTATCATCTTCCCTGACGGCCGTTGTTCTAGTTTCTACAGACTGTTTGATACCCTGTGTTTCTGGGAATTTTTTATTTTATTTCTTTTAAATGTTTATTTCTATTTGTATTTGTCAGTGATTTGGTGTTGATGCTGAAATAAACACATATCTCTCTCTCTCTCTCTCTCTCTCTCTCTACCGTAACTCTCTCTTTCTCTCTCTCAATGAGGATAGCTGAGCACACCTTCGATCAACCAAACTATTGAGGGTTCTGCCCCAGTACTCCTCCCTACATACTACTGACAGATTGATTTTAATTAAACACCTTCAATTTAAGAGTTAACAGGATTTCTCGATAAAATCGTTTACGAGATTGCACTCTCTGTTAGTTGATAGCGAAACGTCCGGTCACGATTTTCTCTAAGCTTCAGTTAATTACAGCTTTACTAAGACTCCAGCAGTAGCTATTCAAATTGCTGCTCGTGTAATTGTCACTGCTTTCTTCTATGTGCATCCTAATTAAGCAAGAACTAATTATAAAATAATCAATTATGAGACTGCATAAAGAATATTGGTATTCTCGCCCCAAGAATATTGGGGCGATAATACCAATATTCTAATATATCAAACGGAATGTCAGATGATGTAAGAATCCACTCGTATGTGGACATGACGAGTAAAAAACTGAAGATATCGTGAGTTGAGGCTTTATATACCATGGACCTGCCAGTGGGCAGGGCACTAAGAGAGAGAGAGAGAGAGACAGAGAGAGACTGCATGATTGATTGATTAATTAAGAGTAATAATTGAAAATATAGTAGAATTTCATATACGACGTCCCTGACTTTGCCTTCTAACGAGGAACCGGACGCTCAATTTCAATTGATTGATTGAAGAAACCGCCAAAATGTTATTTATACAGTAAGATAAACTAATTAGTTAAGATTTATAGCACTTTAATAATTTATAGAACAACAGATGATAAATATTAAAGTACTGAGCAGCCTTGAATCAACAGACCAGGGTTCAAATCCTGCCTAGTCACTAAGTAGCGGTTAACCTGAGAGTTAAATGAAGGTTGTGCTTAATTAAATGCCTTGCCGTTTCATGGGCTTTTCGTGCTAAAATCACGATTACTATACTATTTTCTTTAATTAATGAAAATGTACGAACTTAACGATTGAAATTAGACACCGCGTATAAACTGAAGAATCGCAGTTTTGTAGATGGAAGTGTTATTTGAGAGAGTAGTTTTAAAAGAGCTATTAACACATTTTAAATTAACACATTTTACAGATGAATTCAAGACTATTTTCGTTTTTTAATATTAAAATTAAATCTGTAATTTATATATTAATCTTGTGGGCAGCTGTATTCTCTTATTAACAAAATGGATATTTCTACTATATGACACTGAATGTATTCTTTTAATGTAGTCTTCTAGATAAGTAACTCGAAGCATTTAACATAGATGAAAAAAGCGTTCTTACCAAAAATAAAAAACGTTAAAAAACGCGTTTTTTCCCAAAAAAGAAAAAACGTTGAAATAAAACGTTAGTAGCGTACACGTAGGCTTGCATATATATTACCATGCCTTCATTCCATAACACTACACAATTTTATTACAACTAGACTTGATCTGAAGTTCTAAAGTTCTAAAGTATGTCCATAGGCTCCATACAAATATAAACAAATACTTTGAGGTCACATACAGCCACACTATCAGTTGTTCATAATTATCAATACAAGAAAATTTAAGTCTGTAAGAAATTAAGAATAGACAATGTCTTCAAAATTAGAACACCTGCCTAACTACGAAAATCAAAAATGTAATGAATTACCTTTTATATAGTGATGTTTATGCCACGAAACTAACGGCAATTTCTCAATATTTATGTGCAGTCCACGTTAAACCATGGTTTACGTATTTTTACGTTTTTTATTTTATAAAAAATAAAAACGTAAAAAACGCGTTTTTTTAAAAGATAGAAAAAACTTAAAAAACGTTATTTTCATCTATGCATTTCATTGCTTTAATGCACTGGCTGTACAATATAAACC
This sequence comes from Enchytraeus crypticus, assembly GCA_905160935.1. NCBI lineage: Eukaryota > Metazoa > Annelida > Clitellata > Enchytraeida > Enchytraeidae > Enchytraeus > Enchytraeus crypticus. The sequence continues at coordinate 612,319 of CAJHZI010000426.1, forward strand.
ACTGAAATCTTCAGCTTCTCTCGTTGTTCTGCCAAATGGCAGGTCCAGATACATATTCCTACTTGTAGTCACCTATCCCACTCTATAAATGAGCAAGTAGGAGCACTCATTTGATCAACAAACGATCAGGGTCTTATCTAGTCGGTAGATACTCGACCGCGGATTAGCAGGTGCGGGGTTCAAATCCTGCGCTTGCCCGTCACTGACATCGCTTTCGAGTGAGGAAACTGACGTTAACATTAGCTTTAGCTTAGGTTTAACAAAATTTAATTCCCTCACAAAAGGCTAAGCCTTATCTGCACTTTATGTAGCCTATAGCGTGGTCATAGTGAGCAAACACTACTCACTCTGTCATATCATCATATTATACTTCTAAGGTTGTAAAGTATTTTGAACTCTCAATATGTTATCATACAAATGAAATGATACTAATAACTCAATTTGAGATCAAGTCGTCCACCAGTTTTAATTAAAATTCAATTATGTATTTCGCAAGTATAATTAAAACAGTGTAAAATTCATTCACTATTCTTATTTGAGACACCACAATTTCGTGGTGTCGAGAATATTCTTATTAAATGTAAGTTAAACCAGACTGCGAAACCTTAAAGCTAACAAAAGTCACGCATAAATTTTCTAAGTAATTCTTTTAAAGTTTAATGAGGTTTTCCGAAAGAATATAGGGTTCCTTCTCTTTTTCTCTCTCTCGCTCTCTCGTTCTCTCTCTCTCTCTCTCTTTCTATTTCTTTGTCTCTCTCTCTCTCTCTCTGTCTTTCTCTCTCTCTCTCACTCTCCATCTCGCTCTCTCTCTCTGTCTTTCTCTCTGTCTTGTTTTCTCTTTCTCTCTCTCTCTCTCTCTTTCTTTCTCTTTCTCTTACTCTTTCTCTCTCTCTCTCTCTCTCTCTCTCTCTCTCTCTCTTTCTGTCTCTCTTTCACTCTCTCACTCTCTCTCTCTCTCTCTTTCTCTCTCCTCAGTATTTTAGTTGCTTAGATCTACTGATACACATCTCGCTGTTCTCTTCTCTCATGCAGTTCTCACTCTCTCGTCTGATACTCATCTCCTAACTGATCTCTCTATCACGCAGCTTCGATAAAATCCCATCAACATAGAGAAACGATTTTATATCCCCCCATCCAAAGCCTTTTGATTCATTTCAATTTGACGGTGGGAGGATTGCAAGAAACATTTTAGAAAATTCTCTTAATTTTGCAAAGTATTTTACCGAATGATAACTAACATTCTTAAGAATATAATAATAGTGTATTCCCTTGAGTCGTAGTTTAGCTATGGTCAATCAATCAATCAATGAATAAGAATTTAACGTCCGGGTCATCGCAATAAGGTAATATCAGGGACGTCTCTTGCAGACTCTACACAAACAGGCGCCAAAGTACCACACTGAGGGTCGGAAATTCTTTAAAGTTAAGAAGAATTTCTTTCTTTTGAGAATACATTAGTGACATCAAGAATTCTGAGTATTCAATTCTTACTTATTTTCTAACAATTAATCGCTATAGGAAAGGAGAGTAATTGTCCCCTCCCAAATTTTCACTTCAGCCACTGCATGACTAGATTTTAATCCGGTACAGTATCAACTCATTTCATGGCATTATTTTTCAGCCACTCATATTACATTTACAGTCTCTCTCTATCTCTCTAATCTTATTACCGGTTCTTCCAGGTTCATCATCATCATCACGCCTGTTTTATACATCAACAACACATCAGAAGCACGCTCAACCCAATGCTTCGTTGAGTGAAATGAGCTGAATGGAAAACATCGATCTGTCAATCAATCAGAATCAATCTGTCAATCAATCAAAATCAATCTGTCAATCAATAAAAACCAATCTGCCAATCCATCAAAATCAATCTGTCAATCAATAAAAACCAATCTGTCAATCAATCAAAATCAATCTGTCAATCAATCAAAATCAATCTGTCAGTCAATCAATTTTAATCTCTAGTATTTGACCAGATGAAAAATTCTTATATAAAATATTAGCAGATTCATCTTGGGGTTTTTCATACTTATTTTAAAATATACATGTATTTGTGAGAATAGTAAGAATTGTTAAACTGCACAACAGCAATGTGATCGTTAAAATTTCTAGACAGCAAATCAACAAAAAATATGGACAACTTAGATATAAAAATGTTCTATGGTATATGCCTCGAAGTCTATCTCTATCTACTGTAGAAACCAACTAAAACTAGTACAATAATTAAACATCTAGAAATACTTGAAGTATTTGTACTGCAATTTCTAGTCAAACAGAGAGAGAATTGTTATGTCTACATCACGTAAAGTCCTCTTGTATCATAGTCAATCATATTAAGTCCTCATTTAATTGTGTGATTTTTAATGAAGCAGTTAACTACACATCATCATCATCATCTTCCATTTAATCACAGTTTAGTAGGGTCGGGATAAGAATAGACTTTCTCAAATCCTCTTTGTCCTACACCATATCATCAGTCAATCCCCTATTTGAGACTTTTCCATTCGTTTAAATTTTTGTAGCAATTTCTGGAGCCTAGGCGCTCATCAACCGAATGCCCCTTCTGACGTTGGTATAGATCTTAGTGCTTTAGTCGCGTGTCACGTTTCGTTTTAGTCACGTTTCTACAACACGTCACCGGTTGGTCACCGGTTGGTCACCGGTTGGTCACCGGTTGGTCACCGGTTGGTCACCGGTTGGTTACCGGTTGGTCACCGGTTGGTCACCGGTTGGTCACCGGTTGGTCACCGGTTGGTCACCGGTTGGTCACCGGTTGGTCACCGGTTGGTCACCGATTGGTCACCGGTTGGTCACCGGTTGGTCACCGGTTGGTCACCGATTGGTCACCGGTTGGTCACCGGTTGGTCACCGGTTGGTCACCGGTTGGTCACCGGTTGGTCAATTCTTCAAACAACCTGGACACAACACGGGGAAAGCAGTTAACTACACATATTATAATTTAATAAACTACATGTGTAAGTAAGATTGAAGATAGTAGTGTCTTTACGGCATGAGAACTGAAATGATTTATCTACTTCACGTTCCTCAGCTCAAATTAGGCCATGTTTGTACACTTAGAGAGGAAAAGTTTGCTCTTGACTTAGCTCTTCCATCCAATTTCCTTTTAATCCCGCTATATTTCTTCTTCCGAGTCCGAAATACGGAGTAACTGGAGAGTCATTGTACATCTGTCGTTGTTTCTACTTTCGTCTCTCTCTCTCTCTCTCTCTCTCTCTCTCTCCCTATCTCCTGTATCTCTTTCTTTCTCTCTCTCTCTCTCTCTCTCTCTCTCTCTCTCTCTATATATATATATATATATATATATATATATATATAATATGTTCTTCTTCTTCAGTGCAATTTTTTCTCTCTGTCTGCTTCTGTTGTTAACTTATTTATCTCAATATCTCTCCCATATATATATATATTATATATATATATATATATATATATATATATATATATATATATATATATATATATATACACATGTATATATATATATATATATATTATCGTATTCTATTTCTGTTTATTCATTTAATATAGCTATATTGTCTCTGTTTTTGTTAATAAAATTCTACTAGCCTAAATCCAGGTACACAAGAACTTAAAAGAGTTTACATGTCACAAATGTACAGAGGAATTTATATGTTTTACGCGAGCGAGACCCTTGAAGTGATAAGAAATACATTATATGCAATGATCAATGGTGTGCTCAGTTTGAGCGATATGTCTGATAGTTTACTTAATTTGAGTCTCAATTACTTAGTGTATATATTGTATGTATTGTATTGTATTGCGTATTGTATGTATTGTATTGAATTGGGATGTGTATTGTATTTGTATTTATTTGTGGCTGTATGTATGTATTGAATGAATGTAAGTATTGTATTGCATGTATTGTGTTGTGTATTGTGTATGTAGTATATTGTATTATGTATTGTACAGTTAGAGTATTTATTTTTGTATCGGCGAAGTGCCTATGCTCCATGAGTAGCTCGTAATGTATGTCTATTACCCCAGAGCTCTAGCGCTCTCTCATCTAAAAAAGCTAAGCTATAGCTAAGGTTAACGTCATTTTCCTCACTCGAAAGCGTTGTCAGTGAGGGGCGTGCCCAGGTTTTGAACCCGCACATAATGATCCGCGGTCGAGTATCATACCGACATAGCCACAGACTCCAGCCTAGATCCTGATCTAAGTCACTTCTACATGTAAACAACGCCCGCCATCAGAGTTCAAGGTCATCTAATTAATCACACGTTGATAATAGATCAATCAATCAATGAAAAAATGAATTGGAACTTGACTGACCAATGAACTGACGCCACGGATAGACCGGAAGCTCTCCAGAGCGTTCAGCCTAGTACTTCCTGTTACTGGAAAATTACTTCCGCTCGAATCGACCCGTCGCTGCCTGTATCCAGAGATAAACGGCTCTCACAGTTAATCGATGACGCCGCTTGTGCAGCAAAACTTTAAAAATATATCATCATATTTTTATGCCTTATATTATACGATCAATAATAACCTGCCAGGAACCTGTAAAGCGGTCTCGAAAACCTACACCGGCCATGACACCAATATAGAAATTGTTGGAGGTAATTATTATTAGTATTAGTATTATTATTATTATTATTAGTATTATTATTATTATTATTATTATTATTGTTATTATTATTATGAATATAAGGTTAAATGTACTTGCTGAGAGTCTAGGTTATGATATGCAGGGATTATTTCTAAGAATTTAGACACACTCGAGCTACCGATACAATCAGCGTTATATACTTTTGCACTCGCTTTCAATGATAGCAGACATAAGTGTTCATTCGTTGAACGTTCTACAAGCGTTCAGTAGTGTAAAGCTATTGACACAGTGTATATTGAACGGTCTGTTAAAAGCTCTTAAGTCATCAGAGAGTAAAAGAGGAACCGAAGTGTTGAGTGGCACACTAGGCTGCGGCCACTGGAGCAACAAAGATAACCTACAGCGAGGAGAGATAAAGGATTTGCCTTAGAATCATCCAGTCTTATGCATGCAGGGTAGCCTAGTTGTCGTATTGTATTGAAATTGTTAATAATCGTTCAACAGCTTCTAAAAAAGCTGCTAAAGCTAATGTTAACGTCGCTTCCTCACTCGAAAGCGATGTCAGTGACGGGCGAGCCAAGGATTTGAACCCCACACATACCGATCCGCGTTCGAGTATCTTACCGACATCGCCACTGGCTCCAGCCTAATGCACCTAACACACTTGCCGGTGTGAGCTGGGTAACAGAGTGCCTTAGGGTTCTATATGTGGATTAGTGGTTCAGGACATACAGGTAGAGTGCCTTAGGGCTCTAAAATCTCTCTACTATTCTGAAACTCTGAGAAACAAAATGAATCTAATAAGGACTGTTATCATCGCATTTCGCTGTATTGACGTAATACAGCATTGCAAGATTTAAACCATCGGAGTCAATGACCTCAATTACGCCAGATATCTTGATGACGCTCTGGAACAATTTATATCGTTCAGTTTTTCTCGCTTTAAAAATGTCAATTATAGCAATTAATCGAGATCTTTTAATGTAAGCTACCGAGTTAAACACCTCAATTTATCTGTCCTTATTTAGATTTAAGAATAATGAATAATTTAACATTATATGAGCCGTATTCTACGCGCCACGAAGCTATATATTTGAGATTCACTTCATGAGATAAAAAAGGACGTCTAATAATTTCACTGCTATGTATCGTACTGTGTGGCTCTTAGTACTTAGTACTTCTTAATTGTACTTATTATTTTCATTTCTTAGTACTTGTGGGGTAGCTCAGATTGTTTAGCATGTACACATCTCACCGTACAATAGTGCGTAACAGTGTATTTATAGTTCAGTATCAATGTATTTATTGATACAGTACATATTGTAGCTATATCCATTGAAACAATACTGTACGCGTCTGCGTTGTAATGAGTAGTTCACTATAGTACAAAATATTACGCAAAACTGTATACTAGATTGGAGGCACTGATAGTTTATTGTACTATATTGTAGGCACTGATAGTACATTGTACTAAATTGTACTACATTATAAACTGTACTATATTGAAGCCACTGATAGTGTATTGTACTAAACTGTACTACTATATTGTAGTCCCTGACTGTGTATTGTACAAAACTGTACCACGCTGAAGGCACGGCCGTGTAGTGGATTGTACGAAATTTCCTTGTACTGAATTCGAGTAGGCTTGGCATTGAAGCAGATCTTATGCTAAACCAAACACTTGATATTTTCTCTTCTTAAATTACTATAGCTATTATTTCAAACTTTTTCTACTGTTATTGCTTCTACTTTTATTGCATGTTCTTGTATTGTGACTTCGCCACTGGCTGGAGCCAGCGGCGAAGTCGGTAAGATATTCGAAAGCGGATCAGTAGGTGCGGGTTCAAATCCTGGGCTCGCCCGTCACTGACATCGCTTTCGAGTGAGAAAACTGACGTTAACCTTAGCTTTAGCAGCATTTTTTATTCCGTTTGCCTATTTTTTTAAATTGAATAAAACTGAGGGATGGTCAACTAGATAGGCTACTTGTGACCTCTTTTGGTGACCTTGTTTGTGTATGTCGCTGTATATTTTGAGTGCATTGAAATAAACATAGTTCTCTCTCATACACTGCTCATGTGTTAAATCATTAAATGCGCACACACGTTGTTGTTGCTGTGCGCATTGTTTGTACACAATGCATAACTTTTAAAATATCTAAGCTTTTCTTCATGTAGGATATTTTTGAATATAGTAGCTGACCGGCAGAGAGACGAGGAGCCGAGGCTGTGTGTAAGGTCTCACCTCGTGATGACAGGTGAAGATGTACATATCTATCGACAGGGATCCTCGGCTCTATCTAAATTCTAATGAGAACAAAAAATATCACTGCTTCCTCAATCCAACCTGATTACTTCTTGTTTCCACTGACTCTCTTTCTCTCTATCTGTCCTCTCTCTCTCTCGTTTTATCTTTATCTTTCTTTTTTATCTCTCTCTCATTCTCTTTTTCTATATATATATATATATATATATATATATATATATATATATATGCATATATATATATATGTATATATATGTATGTATATATATATATACATATATAGAAAAATAGAGTGAGAGAGAATGCTGCGTGTACGTAAGAGGTGACTAAGGCAGGAGCTGAGAAGAACAGAAGAGACCCACCTCGCTATGCAAATTATTCCCCCAGGATTAAATGGCAGTTAAACCATTATAGAACTGAGGAAGGCAACGGGAACCCATCTCAGAAGCCATATTATTCGCAAGCTTTGGGCTACATTAAGGTGTGGATAAGGCACAGCCATTTGTGAAGGGATTAACTCGTTAATCGATGGTATCCTTATGGAGCGTTACAAGTAGCATGTGAGTAGGAATGTGAACCTTGGACCTGCCGATTGGCAGAACACTACAGAGAGAATGTGCTTTACACCTCAGCGATTGATTTGGTCAAAATAATTTTTTTTAAATCGCAAAATTTAAAACTATAAATTAAATTATTATTATTATGCAATGACTAATTTATTGGTAATATTATTGTTATTATTATTAATATTATTATAATTATAATTATTATTATTATTGTTATTCTTCTTCTTCTTATTATTATTATTATTATTATTCTTATTGTTCTTATTATTATTATTATTATTATTATTATTATTATTATCAGATTACATATTTAAGTTAGCCTATGAGACGCCGTAGTGTATTACAGACACGAGGACATTTGTCTGACTTTATTTCTAAGAAAAAATTTCTTGGAATATATTTTTAATTTTCACTCAAGTTACCTCATCCTCTTATGCGCCAAATCTTATTAAAGAATGTCGTGGTATCAGATAGCTTAGCTTGCTCATGTAAATTAGAAATAGTATATTTTAACAGAACATGTACAATTGTACATGTAGGGCCTACATTTACATGTAAGTCATTGGCTTCTAAGCTTGATATTACAGAGGATATATAGAAGCCTAAAAAGAGATGACGTTGTTGGTCTACCAAGAATATTCACCGATATTTCTGTAATAGTGGTATTAAATCTAAACTACATGTATATTATAAATAAATACGTGAGTGTGGTGTTAAATCAAAACTATATTGTAAATAAATACGTGAGCGTGGTGCTAAATCAAAACTATAATATTAAAATAAGCAATCGACTGAAAACTGTATTGCTCTCAATTGGTTTGCTTCATCAAATATGATAAACTAGAAAATATTATTCTACTTATTGTTTTTACTAGTACTCAAGTAGGCCTACTAGTAAAATAAAAAACTAGAGTGTTTTCAATTAAGATGCCTTAAAATCTTAAATATTCATTCTGGGATCACATAAAAACTGAAAAAGTACTCTAAAGATCTGGACAAAGAAAACGAGATGAGATAGTTTCCAAAAGTAGGTTGAGGATCTTCTCTTAGGCCACTTATTAAGAATGCCTGAAGGTATATAAATTATTGTCATAATTATTTGATGATTGAGTAAATAATAATAATAATTATTATTTAATGCAAAAACTGCAATTATCTGGAAGCCAAATCAAGGGAAAAAGCACAAAGGAAGACCTATGATTACTAGGGTTAGCACGATCAACAAGGATTTGAGAACTTCGAACATTTCGTGGGAAAAAACTGTGAGGGTATCTGATGATAGAAACGAATGGAGGAATGCTGCTGCCACCTATGTTCTGTTGAGAACGCAAGAAACTGATGATGATGATGATGATGATAATGATAATGAAAATGATGATGATGATGATGATGATGATGATGATGGCGACGATGATGATTCTAGTTGCTTACGCAAACATGTTGACACAAGTCTTTCAAATGGGAAGCCATTGAAGTGCTGCAATTTATGCTGTAATTTATAAGCCGTTATAAGCTTTTCAGACTGGAACCAGTGGCGATGCCGGTAAGATATTCGACCGCGGATCAGTATGTGCGGGGTTCAACTCCTGGGCTCTCCCGTCACTGACATCGCATTCTAGTGGGGAAACTGATGATAACATTAGCCTTACCAGCTTTAGCTTTTGCAGGCTGTTAGCCTATAGCTTATTTAGAAGCGACTGAGATGAGATCATTGTATTGTTATGGGTGTTTCATTATATGCCATACAGTAAGAGTGCGTATTGGCATTGTTTTCAAAGTATCATATTGAATATCATTGTAAAACGTCTCTATCGCTCTCTCCTTTCTCTCTCTCTCCTTCTCTCTCTCTCTCTCCTCTCTCTCTCTCTCTCTCTCTCTCTCTCTCTCTCCCTCTATCTGAGTTTTCAATTAATTAGAGCGGCATAGAGGACACGCTAAACCCTGATATAATCCTGTCGCAAGGTTGCTGCTGTTTCCTACTTAAACTTATCTCCAATATACAATTCTCTCTCAACACTTTTCTTTGTCTCAAATTTAATTTCATAGTAAAGATTTAATTATACTTCAGATGTTAGCATAGTAACTAAATGTCTCTCTCTCCTTCTCTCTCTTTTTCTTCTGTCTTTGTCTATATATATATATATATATATATATATATATATATATATATATATATATATATATATATCTTTCCCTCTCCGTCAGTCCAGCAGTCCGTCCGTCATATTATTATTGGCATTAAAAATAAATAATAGTGAATCCCGATGGAGTTGACTTCATTAATGGCATAGGAAGGCTAATTGCACAGTGAACCGGCGATAAGCGAGAGACATAATTTCTTTGGTAAAGGCTTTCCATGACTTCGCAAAGATTTAATGCAGTCTATATCAGTTATTCTTTTAAGTTGCTAGATGGCCTCGAGTAGCCGGGCGGCGATTCAGCACGTATTGCTCGAACCGTTCTTATCAAACCTCTGGTTCTTTACACCCGGGATATTTAATTTTTTATTATAATGACTGCACGTACAATCAGAGTTGCACTGACTAGGGTAAAAGTGGGGTGGAAATGTTGATAAGCTGATACTTAATAATATCAGACCCTGACATCATCCTTGTATGAGGAAAGGGACGTTAAACTTTTATTATAGTTATTATTACTGCTATTATTATTGTTGTTACTATTATTATTATTATTATAAGATAAAAAAGACTTTATTTAATTAAAAGAAAGATGAATAATATTTAAAATAGTTCCTCTATGCTCTGGGAGGCCGCATTCGCCAATGTGCCACGAATGCATACAGCATTAAAACGCTGGAGTGCGATAGATAGGCGCTGCCATAGAAAGGCTTTTTCTCGTTGGTCGCCTGTAATGGCACTGGTTCTCCTGCCTAATTCGTTAATGAAGTCAGACGCGGCAGAGTTGATGGGGCCCAATGTCTCAAAAGCAATCGGCAGGAAGATGTAGCTGCTAGAGACTGCGGCATATTTAAGTGTCTTCCTATTGGCAGCGGCTTCAGCAGCTGAGCCAGCAGCAGCGCATGAAAGGCTGAGATTGCTTGCTGAGAATGTGTCCGTCACAGTGACATCCCAGCTGATACACTTGCCTTCTGCCCAAGAAATCTAAGATACACCGTCCGGTCGTTTCCCATCAGAGCGGCTCAAACCCTGGGGCTCTTTTTTTTTTTTTTTTTATTATTATTATTATTATTATTGTTATTAATACGCAGCATATACAGTGGCACTCGAATACATCTGACTTTCATGAAATATCACTCGCAATTATGCAAACTATCTATAGAGACGTACGTGGGAACTTATTCCTTAAGCTTTTAGTCGTGGACCCGCCAATTGAAGTCAGTTCTATTGGATGAGAGACATAGGCAGCAGTGGTTGGGTTCGGGATAGCGACGTGTAGGGGCCCCGGGTGATTGCAGCCGTGAGTCGAGTTGAAGATAAATTGGCTGGAACACCGCGAGGCGTCCCTTAATTAATTTCTTATTGCAGGGCCTGGAGCATAACGTGGATGCTATATAGACTAGACCACTGTTACCTCTGTGTGGATGTTATATAGACTAGACTAGATCACTGTTACCTCTATGTGGATGCTATATAGACTAGACTAGATCACTGTTACCTCTATGTGGATGTTATATAGACTAGACTAGACCACTGTTACCTCCATGTGGATGTTATATAGACTAGACTAGACCACTGTTACCTCTATGTGGATGTTATATAGACTAGACTAGACCACTGTTACCTCTATGTGGATGTTATATAGACTAGACTAGATCACTGTTACCTCTATGTGGATGTTATATAGACTAGACTAGACCACTGTTACCTCTATGTGGATGTTATATAGACTAGACTAGATCACTGTTACCTCTATGTGGATGTTATATAGACTAGACTAGACCACTGTTACCTCTATGTGGATGCTATATAGACTAGACTAGACCACTGTTACCTCCATGTGGATGTTATATAGACTAGACTAGACCACTGTTACCTCTATGTGGATGTTATATAGACTAGACTAGATCACTGTTACCTCTATGTGACCGATGTTATCGAGGGAGAAAAAATGAGAGTAAGAGTGAGAAATAGATCTAGTGAGAGAGAGAGAGAGAGAGAGAGAGAGAGAGAGAGAGAGGTTAGAGAGACAGAGAGAAAGGTAGAGAGAGAGAGAGAGAGATTGAAATAGATAGCCAGAGAAAGAGAGAGAAAGAGATACGAGAGAGAGAGAAAGAGAGAGAGAGAGAGAGATTGAGATAGATAGACAGAGAGAGAGAGAGAGAGAAAGAAAGAGAGAGAGACATTTAGAAAAAGAGAGAGAAAGAAAGAGATAGAGAGAGAGACATTTAGAAAGAGGGAAAGATAAAGATAGAGAGAGAGAGAGACAGAGAGAGAGAGAGAGAGGTGGAGAGAGCCTAAGGATAGAGTTGGTAGGGTTAAAATGAGAATGGATAGGATATTTATCTAAGTCAGCATCAGTACACCGCGGGGTTTAATTCAGTTAACGAGAATTCACATCCAACTTTTCTTCCACATTGAAACTTCTGCAGAGCTTTTTCCTCTTACTTTTACATTTAATTTCAGTCATTTTCAGCTGCGCTTTGTTCTCATTACAAGTCAACTCGTTGAGTCGAGAAATTAGCTGGTTAAACACAATCAGCCTATGAAAGTTCACATATGGTTGGAGCCATATGTGAAGCCGTGTTCTTGTTTATTGACTGGAGCCAGTGGCGAAGTCAGTTAAGATAGTCGACCACGGTTCAGTATGTGCGGGGTTCAAATTCTGGGCTCGTCCGTCACTGACATCGCTTTCGAGTGAGGAAGCTGACGTTAACTTTAGCTTTACCAGCTTTAGCTTTATATCAACTTTAAATTGAATAAATTTAATATCCACGGAATTTACTTGTAGCGGTTGAATAGTCGCGGTAGATGCACATTTATCCGATGAATTCTAGTCAACGGGTTCAAATCCCAGCCGTGGGGTCTCAGAAAGAATCCTTGTGATATGTATAACGTAAGATGAGTAAGTCACTGGGTAACGAGATAGATCCACTGGACTTCATCAACGGCATTAGCCTCGAGGTTGAGCGTCTCTCTAGTGAACTCTCTCAGCCTGCAACCACATATAAGCACATTAATGTCTCAATAGCCTAGGGGTAACGTCATGAAGTTTTAAATTACAGATCATAACATAACATAACGGCACACTGGGTCAGGAAGCACAGATGCTTGTTTAAGATCCATTTCCACCATCCTCCCCATGGTTATTAGTAATCGTTGCCTTTTGATGGCGCGTCAATTGCAGCCGGCGCGGATTTAAGAATAACCTTCCATCACTCTGGGATTTTTTCTTTCAAAGCTGTCAACATTCGGTCTTCCAAAGTGGTCGCCCATAAAGTACTAACAGAGGCCGATGCAGCTTAACTTCGATTATTGACGCGCAACTAAACGTCTGAATTGCCTAACGGATTTATCATGTGGTTTTAAAAGTGATAGATATCAACAGACTTGGTTATTCACTATAATGCGTGTTTACATTTTTACTTTTTAAACGTCTAACTGTGTTAAATCATTCCCTCTCGCAAAATAGATATATTGCAAGAGGGTATGATTTGCTGAAAGATGTACAAGATATAGAGTTCGAGGCACACCCAGATTTGGCAATGTTGGATTATTTGACAACAATCAAATATATACAGATATAAAAAGTAATACAAAATATACAGAAATAATAATGCACAAATATACAGATGACAAGAAGGCTGATGTTATATTTGGTTAGAAGATTCTATGCCACAGGCAGATGAAGATGGAAGCAGAGTAGCCTTATGTATCACGTACCAAAAACAGAGAGACAGAGAGAGAGAGAGAGAGAGAGAGAGAGAGATAGAGAGAGAGCGAGAGAGAGAGAGGGAGCGAGAAAGCGGTATATATATAATATATATATATATATATATATATATATATATATATATATAGAGAGAGAGAGAGAGAGAGAGAGAGAGAGAGAGAGAGCGAGAGCGAGAGCGAGAGAGAGGTATATATATATATATAATATGTATATATATATATATATAGAGAGAGAGAGAGAGAGAGAGAGAGAAAGAAAGAAAGAGAGAGAGAGAGAGAGAGAGGGAGAGAGTGAGAGAGAGAGAAAGAAATAAATTGAAAGAGAGAGAGAGAGAGATGGCTTTTTTATTTTCACCTCCACTGTTCATCATAGTGTCTATTTAAGAGCTAATGTGTAGCTAACAGTACTTGATGTACACTGTGGTTGGTACATCAGGAGTTGTCTGCTACAATAAATCTTTCTAACGTTCTATTGGCTTCGTTAATGTTAATTTATATTCGTTGCCGTTGTCACAAGTCCAACTCTTGCAAAGCTTGCCTTCCAGTGAAGACAAGTTCTTTCTAACTACCGCAACTCATAAAAAAGTAAAGCTAGAAAAAAGAGTCCAATTAGAAAAATATGAGCTTTGTTGGAGTAAAATTAGTGCATATAGGTAGAGAGAAATTGAGTAAAATTGGAGCACAATTAAAACATAGTTATGGCACAATTGAAAATATAAAGTTCAATACAATTAGCGACACCGTTGTTTCACTTTGTGCCAGTGTTTCAACAGGCACCGTTGTTTCACTTTGTGCTAGGGTTTCAACAGGCACCGTTGTTTCACTTTGTGCTAGTGTTTCAACAGGCACCGTTGCTTCGCTTTGTGCTAGTGTTTCAACAGGCACCGATGTTTCGCTTTTTGCTAGTGTTTCAACAGGCACCGTTGTTTCGCTTTGTGCTAGTGTTTCAATTATCAACGATGTTTCGCTTCGTGCTAGTGTTTCCACAAGCACCGTTGTTTCGCTTTGTGCTAGTGTTTCAATAGGCGCCATTGCTCTGCTGATATATTTACGATTCAGGTCACACTCTCGGTTGACTATTTCTCGTTTCTCGATCTCGATTGTTTGATGAAATCAATCAATCAATCAGTCACAGGTCAAACAAGCGCTGATCAACTGACTGCATAGATCTCTCCACAACTCTCTCTGTTCTACCCCTCCCCCCCCTTTAGTCTACTCTCATCCTACAAGTAAAAGTAATTTTAACGTCAGTTTCCTCACTCGAAAGCGATGTCAGTGCCGGGCGAGTTCAGGATTTGAACCCCGCACATACTGATCCGCGGTCGAGTGTCTTACCAACTTCGCCACCTGCTCCATCCTATACATAGTCGCTCGACGGTAGAGTGAATGAATGAATGACTGAATCAATCAAGTTAATCAATTAATCAATCATCAATCAATCAATAAGATTTTAAAGTCCAGTTCCTAGCCATATGGCTGTGTCATGGACGTCTCTTGCAGAATCTAGACAAACAGGCGCCAAAGGACCGTAAATTAATCAGTCGGTCAATCAATCAACCAGCAAATCAATTAGTCAATTATTAAATCAAAATATTAGTCAACCAATCAAGCAAGTTTAATCAATGAACCAGCCAATTGATCACTGCGTTAATGAAATTAAAATAACCTAGGGATATAAAATCTTTTACATTAACCGGTGCTAAAAAATATATAATCACTAGAGCAGAATGAACTACGACACTAAATACGACACTTAATACGACACTGTATACGACACTCACTGCAACATTTAAAACGACACTCAATACGACACTCAGCGCTAAACTCAGTACTACACTCAGTACGACACTCAATGCGATACTCAGTACAACACTCAGTACGACACTCAATACGACACTCAGTACAACACTCAGTACGACACTCAATACGACACTCAATGCGACACTCAATACAACACTCAGTACGACACTCAATACGACACTCAATGCGACACTCAATACAACACTCAGTACGACACTCAATATGACACTCAATGCTACACTAAGTACGACACTCAATACGACACTCAATGCTACACTAAGTACGACACTCAATACGACACTCAGTACGACACTCAATACGACACTCAATGTAACACTAAGTACGACACTCAATACGACACTCGGAATGAGATTATATGTGGCGCACTCCGCGACAACATCAAATACACATAAATAATTTAAAAATTAATACCATTGTTAAGAATAAGTATCATTGTTCAAAGAAAAATAAACTAATTCGTGTTGAAAGAAAAATAAACTAACTCGTAATCTCTCAATAACGTTGTAATTTGTTACCCTTTCGAATCACCTACATATGAATAACAACATATGAATCTAAATTTCAGAAAACTAGGCGTAGAGGCGGATGAGAGATTTAGGCCTATTACCTATACCATATTTCAGATCGGACAGCGATTTATTATGGTAAAAATATATGAAATCAATGTGAAAGAAATTAAGTGAAGATGATAGAATAGTCAGAAATAGAAATGCTACAAAGTTCATGGCATAGACGAATAACGCGCTCCAGTGGTTTGATGAATGGAGTCGTTAGTTTAAAAAGGTTTTCCGGAGCGTTTTATAGAAGAGAGCGGGGTTGGGGTTAGCGATGAACGTTATTTGAAGCGTCGAGAGTTTTATTACAGAGTTGAAAAATATAATCTTGAGCTGTTCCACTTGTTTATTAGTTATATATAATGCATATTTAATGCATGTGTACTATGTACACTATGTTTAATATGTGTAATATGTGTAATACATGTAGGTGCTAGATGTGTGATGTGCATTTTTCTCAGATGTTGCTGAAGTATGCGAATATGTTCTGATGAAATAACTGAGCGGAGCCTCTAAACCTTTGCTAATAGTGTACTAATGCTTAAAGAACGACAGAGAGAGAGAGAGAGAGAGAGAGAGAGAGAGAGAGATAGGAAAGGAGAGATGTTTGCAGATGGTTGTTTTTATTTCTGTCTCAAAGAAAAGAATTGCTAATTGGAAACACCTGAATAAGTCGATCTCTTTTATTTTAAAGATTAATACATTAATACTCGCATTTGTAGAAGCAGTTTGATTGACGTTGTCAGAATCCTTCAGTGAATCTATTCTAAAGCCCTAAACACTTCTCCACTCCCAGATTATTCATAACCCCCCCACCCCCCTTGAAGCTGACCTCATATCTCTCACTGTCTTACTATTAATACACAGGATTTATGTTTTTAATGTTTCTAAAATAGTTCCAGGCCAGTGGAAGGAGCTTATCCAGCTATAGACGTAGATAAAACTCTCCATTAGCTCAACATAACCAATCAGCACTGGGTGATGCAGAGTCGAATGCTAGTTTAATACCCCCACTAATTAATTCATTTAATTAATAATTAATTCATTTAATTAATTAATTAATACACCCGTTCTAATACCCACTTTGTAACTATACGGACGGAGTGACGGTGTTTTTGTGACTCATTAAGCATAAATCAATCAATGAGATAATTTTTGTGGTTTTTAAATGTACATATTTCGAAGACTTTATTTAAGTTAGATGTACATATTTCAGGTGTTATATATTTTTAGATTTATATATTTCGGTTGTTTTGTATATTTCAGAAGTACATATTTCGGGGGTTTGATATATTTTAGATGTACACATTTCGGGTGTTTTATATATTTTAGATGTACATATTTCGGGGGTTTGATATATTTTAGATGTACATATTTTGAATGTTTTATATATTTTAGATGTACATATTTCGGGTGTTTTATATATTTTAGTTGTACATATTTCGGGTGTTCTATAAATTTTAGTTGCACATATTTCGTGTGTTTTATATATTTTAGATGTACATATATCAGGTGTTTTATATATTTTAGATGTACATATTTCGGGTGTTTTATATATTTTAGATGTACATAGTTCGGGTGTTTTATATATTTTAGATGTAGATAATTATTTCGGTTGTTTTATATATTTTTAGATGTACATATTTTGATCGTTTTATATATTTTAGATGCACATATTTCGGGGGTTTTATATATTTTAGAAGTACAAATTTCGGTGTTCTATATATTTTAGTTGTATATATTTCGTGTGTTTTATATATTTTAGATGTACATATATCAGGTGTTTTATATATTTTAGATGTACATATTTCGGGTGTTTTATATATTTTAAATGTACATATTTCGGGTGTTTTATATATTTTAGATGTAGATAATTATTTCGGGTGTTTTATATATTTTAGATGTACATATTTCGGGTGTTTTATATATTTTAGATGTACATATTTCGGGTGCTGCGCGGGCCGTTCATTGAGGAGTTCCACCAGTGTGTGACATTCGGTGCCTACACGGCTGCCTGGCAGGAGCAGCTCTACAGCTGCCTCTCTGTCACCCTCATGTACGTGCTGCCTCTAGTCGTCATGCTCACTGCCTACCTGCTCATCTTCACCACCATAGCCAGGAAGTCTAGAGACTTCCAACCAGGTGATCAATGAATCAATAAATCAGGCAATCATTCAATAAATCAATCAATCAATCTAATACTCAATCAGTCAATTAACCAATAAATAAATAAATCTATTAGTCAATCATTCAATCAATCAATCTATCAATAAATTAATCAATCAATCAATTTGTCACTCAATAAATCAATATACTAGTCGATCAGTCATTGAATCAACCGGTAAAAACACTCATTAAATCATTTAATGAATAAATCGGTCAGTCAATCATCGATCATGGACATAATCGATAAATCAAATCCATCATAAATCAACTACTAAAATTTGTCTCAAATTCTGCTGCATGATTAAATCTTTATCTGATGTTCTGGTCGATTGACTGACTAACTTACTGACTGACTTCCTGAGCGACTCATTGATTAGCTGATTGATTGCTTAACTGATTATTTGACTGATTGATTGATTAATTGATTGAATGGTGGATTGATTAATTGATTGTTTGATTGTTTGTTTGAATGATTGAATGACTGAAGGCTAGAGTGATTGATTGATTAATTGATTGATTGAATGGCTGAGGGATAGAGTGATTAATTGATTAATTGATTGATTGATAGCTTGCTTGCATGTTTGACTCAAGGATAGAGTGATTGATTGATTGATTGATTGACTGACGAATAGATTGATTGATTGGTGTAGTTAGTCTAGAGCCTCTAGAGCCGTCTAGAGGACCGGTGAGGAGTCAGCTGTTCTGCAAGGCCAAGGTCAAGTCCTTGAGGATGACCGCTCTCATCGTTATCGCTTTTATCATCTGCTGGACTCCCTACCAGGTCAATCAATCAATCAAATGAATCACCTCAAAATTAACGTCGATTTATCTCAATTATCTGAGTAAAGTCGTTTATGGATTTAAACTTTAGTGTGTTCCTATTTTTCTTTTGCTCTTGTGGATTAGTTTTAGGCTATTTTATCTAAAATTGAAGCTGCGTCGTATTGTGAACACTAATGTACAGATTTCATTGTATTGTGTACACTACTGTACACGTTACATTGTATTGTGTACACTAATGTACATGTTGAAGTGTACTGTATACGCTAATATACCTAGTACATTGCATTATCTACGCTAATTCTTAGATCACTTTGTGTTGTGTACACTAATGCACAGCGTACATTGTATTATATACTCTAATGTTCATGTTACATTGTATTGTGCACGTTTATGTACCTGCTACATTGTATTCTGTAAACCATTGTACATGTTTCATTGTAATGTGTACACTAATGTACACGTAACGCGATACACTACTTTATGTTGGTATCTACATGTTATTTTCTCGCTACAGGTCGTATTCGTCGTCTACACGTTTATAGACACGTCACGTATAGATGGTCGATACGTCATATGGATTTTCTTCTTTGGAATGGCCAACTCTATGATCAACCCTCTTATATACGGTGCTTTCCACGTCTGCAGCCCTCCAACTAGCAGTGTCAGGTACGTCCCTGACATTTCACTCCATCATTCAACTAATCAATCAATCAGCTCAATGATCGATCTCCTCCTCTACAGCTAAATATCGTATTTCTTGTTTATATATTAAAACTGTTTGAAACAATTATCATCAATTATTTTAATGATTTAATCAAAGGGATGCATTGGTTTTTGTTTAATAAATTATTTGTAATTTTATTATTAATTTTAATTTAACCAATCGAATGGTAACCGTCTATGGTTACAAACAAAAACAATAAGTTATAAACAATAGAAAAATCGTGCATACATGAAATAAACTTGTAAATTGTAACAGAAATGTCATATACATGTATGTCCAGTAGTTTGCATAGGCCTATATGGGCCTATGCAAACTTTGTGATAATATACAGTACATGAATACAAACGTTCATATACTTGTCCAACATGTATGCTAAGACATCTGGTAATAATATTTGATCGTTATAAATTCTAATAAAAATAACTATTTCTTTATTATACATATCTTTTCGAAATATTTCCGTATCTTATATTCAATTTGGTATTTAGAATCTAAAAAATATAATAAATTGTCTTCAAAACTAAACAACAAAATTTACTTCTGTGATTTAGTTCAACTGTAATCTATCAGCTGCACATAAACATCTATATCACTCAAAATATAAATAGTACCTGAGTTTCTTCTCATAAAGATTTTAATATTTATTAGTACGTGCACTCGGTTCATCTCCACGCAATGTTTTAAGATGTGAAACCTCCCACGGCTTCTTTTAACATGAAAAACTATGATCTTCCAGGTCACACTTAGGACGCCATATTTGAAGTCCACTGTACCTGCTGCATTTAGGCATCATATACATCACTGAAAGATCAATGCATGCAGGTGTGTCAGCGCATTGGGCTTTTTCAGGTGCGGATCCAGGAATTTTTTAAAGGGGGGGGCCGAAATTTATTTTTTGAGAGTGTACATATTTTGCTTACGACCCGCCTTCTTCGGGACTTGTGACGCAACCAGGCAAATTTCTGTGGGGGGGGGCTCAAAATTTGTTCATTAAAATTTGTTCCGCACATAGAGTGAGTGTGTCCTCTTACCTTACCCCCCCCCCCCCCTCCCCGCTCATAACGTACTAAAGTTAAGGGAAAAACCTAAAATTCTACATTTGTTTTGGAAAACGTAGGTAAATTTTTTCACCTCTGAAGAAACTCTGGGGATCTCAACGAATTGCAAAAGTGACCTAATTTTGGCGATGGGGGGGGGCTTAAGCCCCTCCCAGCCAGTCTATTTGCACCACTGCTACGGGACAAAGTTCACATTTTTTACTTCCTTTTTCCTCCAATGCATTGGTTATGCATTGGCTCAGGTGAAAATTCAGAGCTAGTGAAACGGTCAACATTTTTCGGGCCCTTCCATTATACAGGGCTCCTAGTATATCCTAGAAAAAAAATCGAGCTATTGGAACTGCGTTCTTTGTCGTACCCCCCCCCCCCCTCCCCCGGCCCCCCTAAACAATGTCATTGTTAACATATTTACGCATCTAAATTGCCGTAGAAACAATGAAAATATAACCTGCCTTACTCTCCCCCCGTGCCCCCCCCTAACCACTACCATTACTAACATATTTTCACATCGAAATTGCCGTAGAAACAATGAAAATATAGTTACAAAATTTTATCGGCGGACCTAAAGGGGGGCCCGGGCCCCCCCTGGATCCGCCACTGGGCTTTTTGGATGTTCTGCTTCATGTTTATGCATTAAGTTGACGTTTAAACTATATATATTTTATGTTATTATTTTCATATTTATACGGCACACTGCAGGTATAATAGTTTTTCTTCAGCAGATATAATATCATCTCAGAAACTTCTACATCAATATTTAATGCAATTTCGCCAAGAACTTTGCTCACAGAGAATATATTCTGTCGTTTCGATAGAACTCGCCAAAGCGACTAGAAAGCTATGCCTGCCTCTATGCCTCGAGAGATTGCGAAACATCGCTTTGTTTTCATACGGCTATATGAATCTGTAACAACAATAAATTCTCTCTAATAGTTTCCAGCCTGAGGCGAAATTATATTGTTTATAATCCGTCTACAGGATTACTCGTACCAATCAATCATAAATCCGTTGTGCTGCGCGTCTTCAACTGAACTAGGTCGTTACTGAGCGGTGATTAAAATAGCGACCTGTCGACTTTTTTTATAAGTATCGGCATTAAAACAAACATTCAACTAACACCTGTCAGTCATTGTAAACCTTGAACCGGTTAAACAATAACTGAGCTTACAGTTTTCCCCCGTGGTGTGCCCGCTTTCTCTTGTGGTCTATGTGTACTCAGTCGTCATCGTGTGGTGTTTTGGCGCCCCTTTGTGTAGAGTCTGCAAGAGACGTCCCTGATATTGCTTTCTGGCGAGGAACCGGACGTTAAATTCTCATTGATTGATTCATTGACTATTGATTGTTTGATTGACATTACAGGCAACCAATAGCGCCACGTCCACAGTCTCATGGCTCCTCCTCCCAGTCGTCAGGCTCTCGTAGACTCCGCCTATTTCTGCACAAATCAAGGGGCACGCCCCCAGGGGGTGGGGCTAAAGAGACAAACCTACAGAACAGCTACCCCCTCAACGCCTACATGCAGGTAGCTGCAATAGAGGCCATGGCAACATTCCCTGTCAGGAGATTCTGTGAGTTGTCATTTCTTTCATTTATAATAATAATAATATTATTATTATTATTAATAATAATTGTTATTATTATTAATATTATTATAATAATTTATCCATCATTTACGACACTGAAACCTGGCATCATTTCACCGAGATATATATTAATAGAGTCGAAACGACGACATGCTAAGCTCAATGAAGCTTATCGAGCATTCTTAGGCATAAATTCCATTAGTAAATAATTGGGACGTTTAGTATCTGTGTGAACTATAGCGCAATAGTTAGCGCGCTCAAGGCCAAGTTGAGAGGTCCGAAGTTCGATTCCCTGTGGTTCACGAATTTTACTACACTTCTTAACTCTCTGTGCCAGAGGAGCATTAGGAAAAAAGGAGGCATATTAATATTGGTGACGTCCGTGCATAGTTTCCCCGACCCCATTTAATCCATGACTCGGGTTTTATTCGGCTCTAGTAGCCAACCCCCTAACCTAACTTCAATTTTAAATTAATTTTCCTTAATTCAACAAAAATCATCAGCCCGTTTGATTGATTGATAGATTGATTGATTGATGATTGTTATGCTCGCAGGATGGAACTCAAGAAGAGAATTCAACTGGGAGAACTTGCGGTCCTGTGACAGAACTTGCGGTCCTGTGACAGAACTTGCGGTCCTGTGACAGAACTGTCAGTCAAAGGAAGAAACGACAGACAGATTGCGTACTACACATGCCTGCCACAATACTGTTCATTATCACTTTATCAGAGAGAGAGAGAGAGAGAGAGAGAGAGAGAGAGAGAGAGAGAGAGAGAGAGAAAGGAGTAAGAGAGAGGGAGAGAGAGAAAGAGAGAAAGAGGGAGAG
The DNA here is from genome assembly GCA_905160935.1 of Enchytraeus crypticus. Taxonomy (NCBI): domain Eukaryota; kingdom Metazoa; phylum Annelida; class Clitellata; order Enchytraeida; family Enchytraeidae; genus Enchytraeus; species Enchytraeus crypticus. The sequence goes on from CAJHZI010000426.1 coordinate 635,130, forward strand.
AGGGAGGGAGAGAGGGAGAGGGAGGAAAAGAGAGAGAGAGGGCGAAAGAGTGTGAGAAAGAGAGAGAGGGAGAGAGAAAGATAGGCAGGGGGAGGAAGATCGAGAAAGGAAAAAGGAATATATTAATGAAGGATATTAAGGAAAGATATTAAAACAAGAATCCTCACCAATGGGCGCGGCTAAATATGGTGTTTGTTAGAATTACTCAGCCTCCGATGACCGCAAGTGCTAAAAGAATAATCCGATAGTTTTAACCCAAAAGTGGTTCAAACAAGGGATTAAATAAACATTTTAATATGTTCTACATCAACGGTTTAGTCAGTAATTCGAAAGTTACGACTCGATTTGTAAATAAGGGCATAAGACTATGACCCATATCTGCTATACTTGCCTAGACTATACGTTCTTATTAGTGCTCAACAGCAAGCAATTGCGTGTAATTAGTTAATTATCATAACTACCTACTCTTCTCTATTTATGCTCGAGATCTGAGCATTTAAATGTAATTTTAATTACATCCTGAAGTTGACGTTTTAATTGGAGTTTAGGAATTTACTTTGTTGTGTATATTTAAGTAAAGAAGCTAGAAGGTGACATTGAAACAGAAGCTATGAACAGGGGCGGAATTTTTTAAGGGGGAGGGCCCGAAAATTTTTTTGAGAGTGTAAATGTTTTTGCTTACGCCTTCTTCGAGACATGTGACACAACCAGACAAATTTTTGTGGGGGGGGGCTCAAAATTTGTTCACTACTACATTTGGCTCATAGAGTGAGTGTATCCCCGTACCTTACCCCCCCCCCCCCGCTTAAGTCAGGGGAAAACCTGAAGTCCTACATTTGTTTTGGAAAAAGTAGGTTAATTTTTCACCTCTGAAGAAACTCTGCGTATCTCTACGAATTGCAAAAGTGACCTAATTTTGGCGATGGAGGGGGGGGCTTAAGCCCCTCCCAGCCAAGGCTGTTTGCACCACTGCTACGGGACAGAGTTCACAATTTTTACTTACACTCTTTTTTCCTGCAATTTGGTTATGCATTGATTCAAGTGAGAATTGAGAGCTAGCGAAAAGGTCAACATTTTTCAGGCCCCTTCCATTATAGAGGGCTCCTACTAGTTTATCCTAGAAAAAATCGAGGTTTTGGAACTGCATTCCCGGTCTTACCTACCCCCCGGGCCCTCCCCCCCCTAACCACTGCCATTACTAACATGTTTACACATCGTAACTCCCATAGAAACAATGAATATATACCCTGTCTTACCCTCCCCACGGCCCTCCCTAACCACTGCCATTACTAACATGTTTACACATCGAAATTGCCATAGAAACAATGAAACTATAGTTACAAAAATTTTATTGACGGACCTAAAGGAGGGGCCCGGGCCCCCTGCCCCCCTAAATCCGCCACTGGCTATGAATTGCTTAATGTTATAAATTAGAAATAAATGAATGAGATTAAAATTAAACTCAATTTAAAAATTAGAATTAATAGACTCAATATATTATTAGGCCACTCTCTCTCTCTCTCTCTCTCTCTCTCTCTCTCTCTCTCTCTCTCTCTCTCTCTTTCTCTGTCTCTCTCTCTCTCTCTTTCTCTCTCTCTCTCTCTCTCTCACTCACTCTCTGTCACACTCTCTCTGACAAGCTCTTGTTGTGTCCGGGACGCTGAAGAATAGACCAATCATTAACTGCACCTGACGTAAGAGGTGACTGAGCAAGAAGTGAGGTAGTTAACGAGAAACCACCTCAGATGCCATATATACCAGCTATATATGGCACCCAGGCTGGGTACCATAATAAGGAGAATTACACAAGAATTTTAAACGCAAACAAATATCATATAATACCACTTCCTATTTGGACTGCATTCACTGACGTACAGTGACATGATAGCCCAGGGGCGCCCCCCCCCTTTGACCTATGTCGCAAAACAAAACTTAGTGGGGTACCGTACTACAGTACGGTAAGTAAGTTTGATATTCAGGTACCCCGTCTCAATTTACTGCCGGGTGAAATACAAATTGATAATTATAGAAGGCTGCATCACTTTTATTAAAGGTAGAAAGATATTTCCATGAACATAAATTAAAAGTCTAATATTCAAAGGAATGCCATGTTCAACCACAACGAACCACAACCACAACCATTAAACTCAACTAAATAACTATAAATTCTTATTGCCTAATCTTGAGCGTTGCCAGGCTACCATCAGCTGATCGAGCAACAACAACTATGGCGGTCAAGTACAAATCTCTGCCGCAACTTCTGGATTTGTTTTTTCGTGTTCTGGTGTTCGGACTTTTAGGGATATTTCTTTACATCGCCGCCCTAATCAGCAAGGGTCCGAGTAAATTCTTTTACAGAAAGAAAAGAAATGTCAGACCACGGGTGTTGAGCAATAGTGATTTTGGAGATCATGAGTTCATGATGCTGAAGGTTAGCTGGAAGGTTAATCATACGTAAAGTATATAATCGTACAACACGACCATTTATAGACCTCGAAGTCACTTGTTTAAATCTCTGATAGTTTTTTCAATTATCCATTTACCTGTTCTCTGTGTACCTGATAGATTTTCTAGTCTACCTGCTCTTAGAATTCGAACTTCGCGATCTCGATACACTTAAGAAGAAGCCGTTTAAATTTCTCTGCTTCGTTAAACATGTAAAAGTTACCGCTAACATTCGGTGAACAATAAATTCAGCTTATATATTAATTGTTAATAGGTAACAAAATGCCTTATAATATATTTATATGTCAAGTAATATCATATCTGAATTTTAATCACGTTTTAAGGGAAGTGAATTTGGAGTTGGATGTAAATGCCTAACTAGTCTGTGAGATGGCTTTGTAATAACTTATCGAATGTCTGTGATGACAAGATCGTGACCAAGGATTTCAGCAGGGAATTCTTCTTCAGCTTTGGAAAGAATTAATAATAACCTGCCAGGAACCTGCAAAGCTGTCTTGAAGACCGGACACCGGTCATGACACCGCTATAGAAATTGTTGGTGGTTATTATTATTATTATTATTATAATTATTAAATAAACATATATACAAGTGGATAGGTCCATGGCTATTTTGTCTATGTACTTGTAGAACTCCCACGTGACTCTGCACTATGTTATCAGCGGGGCCAAGGAGAAGCCTCTCATGCTCTTTGTTCACGGCTTCCCTGAGTTCTGGTACTCGTGGAGACATCAACTGATAGAATTCTCAAAGGATTACCGGTAAGTGTGCACCAACCTTACTAACCTTAGGTATGCGTCTTTAAAACTGTGTGCTTTAATTTATAATTTTAGACATAATCTATCTACCCTGACCATTTTTTGATCACCGGACTGGCTTTCATTTAGGACCTTACTTCTCCTAAGCACATTTCTTTTGCAGATTGATTTGGGTGAATTGATCTGTTGTGATGTGTGCTGTGGGGAAGTCCCTGACATCGTCTTTGGATGAGAAAATGGACGTTTAACCTTTATAATTATTAATACGAGGCGAAAAAGCATAAACTACAGAAGGCGACGGGAAACCATCTCAGAAGCCATATTTTTTCCTAAGCTATAGGCTAAATAAGGTATGTGTAAGGCAGAGACTTCTGAGAAAGAATTAACTTGTTGATCTATGGAGTGCTCCATGTGGAGTGTGAGAGCAGACTCAAGTGAAGGAATATGTACCTTGGACTGGCCATTTGGCAGAACATGAGAGTGAAAAATCAGCAGTGAATATGAGATTTATGCTCTTACTACTGCTTTATTACCACAGCGTGTGTGCAGTGTACATGAGATCTTATGCTGGCACTACTGCTCTATTATCACAGCGTGTGCGCAGTGTACATGAGATCTTATGCTGGCACTACTGCTCTATTATCACAGCATGTGTTTAGCCTACATGAGATCTTATGCTGGCACTACTACTCTATTATCACAGCGTGTGTGTAGTCTACATGAGATCTTACGCTGGCACTACTGCTCTATTATCGCAGCGTGTGTGCGGTGGACATGCGAGGGTTTGGAGACTCGAGCAAGCCTCGACGAGTCAGCGACTACCACTTCGATGAACTAACGAGTGACCTGCAGCAGCTGATCTCTCAGCTAGGTCACCAGAGATGTGTCCTAGTGGCTCATGACTGGGGAGGTCTGGTCTGCTGGTACTTCACAATCAGGTACCCCAACATGGTTGATCGGCTCATTATGTGCAACTGTCCTCATCCAGCCGTGTTCAGTCAACAGCTCAGCTCCTCCCTACAGCAAATCTGTATGTCCTGGTGAGTGACTCTCCTGCAAGAGATCTACGTGCTGATTGATTGATTGATTGTTTGGTTGATTGATTGATTGATTGGTTGATTGATGGGTTGATTGATTGATTGGTTGGTTGATTGATTGATTGATTTATGCATTGATTGATTGAGTGTTTGATTGATTGTTTGATTAATTGATGAGTTTATTGATTGATTGAATGTTTGATTGATTGATTGATGGGTTGATTGATTGACTGGCTGATTGAGTAGTTGATTGATTGATTGTTTGATTGATTGATTAATTGATGGGTTAATTGATTGATCGATTGATTGATTGATATATTGATTGATTGAGCAGGTACATGTATTTTCTACAGCTACCTCTCATACCACAACTCTACCTGCTTGATTGATTGATTGATTGATTGATTGAATGATTGACTGATTGATTGATTGAGCAGGTACATGTATTTTCTACAGCTACCTCTCATACCACAGCTCTACTTGCTCTCTAATGACGTGGGGTTCATAGTGGACAGAATGTCTCGGGCTCCCAGAGGTGTACAGCCTGGTGCTCTCACTGAGGAAGACCTCGAGGCCTTCAAGTACAACATGGCTGAAGAGCGTACGTAGCAATAACACGTTGTAATCATACTCTCATCCATGACAACATAAAACACGCAAGAGCACTTCTGTAGGAGAGTTCTCACTTGTTTTCTCTGCTAGTACTTTGATTTCTGTCAATTTTGGATCAAAAAATTTTTTTTGTAGCAGCATTCACTTCAAGTGAGTGGATTTCCTGCAGACCAGTGGTCAGAAAATCTCAGATTACCTTCCCACCGATTTTTTGTTTATTCACCAGAGGGCTGTTTAGTGAAGTCGTGCAGATATTAGCTTATGGCAGAGATGAAATACAGTGTTGCTAGGAAACTTGTGCAACAATTTCAGCGATAGATAAATATTTCATTGCAATTTATTTAAAACTGTAGAATCTTTAAAACGAGTGACTGATAAGCGTTCTTATTTATTTCTTTTATCAAGTACTTGATAAATTGATTTATGGAGTGAATGGGTGAGTGAGTGGATAACTGAATGACTTGCTGAGCGAGTTATTGATTGATTGATGAATTGATTGATTGTTTAATTTATTTATTTATTGATTGATCGATTTTTCCATTGATTGATTGATTGATTGATTGATTGATCAATTGTTCCATTGATTGATTGACTGATTGATTGATTGATTGCTTGATTGATTGATTGATGGATTGATTGATTGACTGTCTGACTGACTGACTGATTGATTTATTAATTGACTGACTGACTGATTGACTGATCGATTGACTGCAGATGATCTAGTAGGACCCATCAACTACTACCGGGCACTGTTGCGCTACGCCCCGCCCACCTGGGCTGAGGGCTGCCTGAGGGTCCACTGCCCCACCCTGATGGTCTGGGGCACGAGGGACTTGTCTCTGGGACAACAGATGGCAGAGTTGTCAGGAGGCTACGTGGAGGACTACACGCTGAGGCTGGTGCAGGGTGCGAGTCACTGGGTGCAGCAAGATGAGCCTGACCTCGTCAATCAACACATCCGTCAGTTCCTAGAGCGTACATAGATATCTGTTGTCAAGCTGTGTCAGAGTTCTAGGGTTCTCTGCTGGTCTGATGATGATTTTATGATTCTTAGATATCTTATGAGTATTTAAATTGATTTGATCTCCTTACAGATTAGTCTTGTAATTATGCTGAAATAAACAACTGATGATAGACTTAATCTGCTGATAGTCTTCTGATCATGCTGAAATAGACAACTGATGATAGACTTTATCTACTGATAAATTAGTCTTGTAATTATGCTGAAATAGACAACTGATGATAGACTTAATCTACTGATAGATTAGTCTTCTAATCATGCTGAAATAGACAACTGATGATAGACTTAATCTACTGATAGATTAGTCTTCTAATCATGCTGAAATAGACAACTGATGATAGACTGATATATATATGTGGAGGGTGATTATGACGTTTTTGATTGATTGAGATTTCACTTGTATTTGATTGATTGATCTGATTTCCAATAAACTCTAAACTGGTTGATTAGTGAAAGTGAATATGAGAATGTTGAGGAAAAAACCCACCGGCCACAGTTTTGACCTCTAAGAGGCAACTAGAAGGGATAAGAACAGTACACTGGTGCAATCAAAGCTGTCAGACAAATGTTGTTAACTGAGTTGTTGTTATTGTACGATGCCTATGTGATGGCTTTGTGATAATTATGTAATTATGTGACGATTTGTTGATTATGGGATGACTATGTGATAATTATATGGCTATTCTGTGATGAATTTGGTGATGAGACTAATTAATTATCTCTCTCTCTCTCTCTCTCTCTCTCTCTCTCTCTCTCTCTCTCTCTCTCTCTCCTAGTGCACTGCCTACTGGCAGGTCCATGGTCTATAACGCCTCCACTCTTCTCTGTCTTCCGCTTTCCTCTTCATGTCCACTTATGAGTGGGTCTTTAAATCATCCGTAACATTCCTTTTGATTCACCATTTTCCTTGGGGGATTTGGGGGATTCTGCTTTGAAGAGATGGGTCACCTATGCCTTCCTCAGCTTCGAGTAACATTTACTGGGCAGGGGCGTCACTCCCTGAGAAAACTATAGTGTTTATCCTAATAATTATATGATTGACGCTAATTATATTATTTACATATAATTAGAGATGTTTGACTAGTGTTATTTGTGTATTTTACGCCCGTTTCCTCATCTAAGGATAATGTCAGTGACGTGTAGTAACTAGGTGTCGAGATTGTTACGTGTAGGCCTATTCAATGGTCATTTCATGAGCGACATCTTTGATACATGGAATGTCAGCAGCTGCTCTTGTTTCTTCTTCTTCTTCTTCAGTGCACTGCCAAGTAGCAGGTTCAAGATACATATTCATGCTCAAAGTCTGCTTTCTCGCTCCATAAGAGCATTCTTAGATCAACAAGTTAATCACTTCACGAAGTCTATGCCTTATCCATACCTTATGTAACCTATAGCTTGGGAAAAGTATGGCTTCTGAGAAATCTGTGTTTTAATTGTCCTTCACTGAACCTTCAGTGCATTAGAGTACTCCGAGAGAGAGAGAGAGAGAGAGAGAGAGAGAGAGAGAGAGAGACGTATTTCTAGTGAGGTATTAATATTGTGAAAGCTTGAAAACACTTGGCTAAGCTATTGACTCTATGCCGCACAGTTTGGCAACCCATTTGTGTCATTTTGTCTCTGTTATGTAATCTGAACCGGATCAATTAATTAAAATAACTCTGCTGAGTTGTGTGCAGTATGGTACGGCTTCATGCGAGGATATGAAATGTGCCACGTAGGATTCTACTTTATTCTTCAGTTGTCAAGTAAAAGCTAAAAAAGCGAATGTTAACGTCAGTTTCCTCACTCGAAAGCGATGTCAGTGACGGACGAGCCCAGGGTTTGAACCCCGCACATACTGATCCGCGGTCGAGTATCTTACCGACATCGCCACTGGCTCCAGCTAAGTGACGAAGTTACACTGGCTCAAGCTAAGTCACTTTAACCCCAGCATTTATAGGCTTTTGATTAACTAGATGGATAGAAAGGTTTAGATAGGTGTATAGTTTTGCGTTCTTTAGTAGTCTAAGACTTACCTTTTCCCACCATAGACATAATCGATCTATCCTGACCATATCTGATCACCGGACTGGCTTTCGTTTAGGACCTTACTTCTCAGGACATTTCTTTGCAGATTGGTCTGGGTGAACTGATCTGTAGTGATGTGTGCTGTGGGGACGTCCCTGACATCATCCCTGGATGAGGAAACGGACGTTAAACCTTTATTCGTATTATTTTTATTATTATTGTTATTATTATTATTATTATTATTATTACAAGGGTTTGGGATCTGGTAGTTTATTAGGGTAGGGGACCCAGGGCACTTAGTCAAAGGCGAGGAGGCAACCTATAAAATAGATTTCACGTGAGTATATGATAGAAACTTTGTGAGCGGCACTTCGCGGCTATCAACCCTCCTCATACGGTCTGAAAAGCTGACATGAATCGGCCAGGAATATTAAGGGGCCATTTTTGGACAGTGGTCCCATTTTAAGCCCAAGCTTTTTCCGAGACGGAGTTCAATTTTTACACCATTTGAACTCTTGTATAGGCTTCTACACACGCACGCGCGCGCACGTAAAGCCACAAATACAAACAAAAATGGCATATATACATGTAGACTTCCACAATGAAAACATAGACTTTAAATTTTATCGGCAGGGCGCGAACCCCCTCTGGATCCGAGCCTGATTACAATAGAATATGAAGTTCTTGATGTCTGAACAAAAGCCGCTTATGATATTAACTCATGAAGAGCGATAAACAAAGATTAACTTCTAAGTACTGGTTAATATTATCACAAGTTTACTAAAGCTAGAACTTTACTCATTTTTCACCCAGGGTATAAAATGTATTCAATAAAGTCTACCAATATATTGCTATTAATTTTGCGTTCACCTTGGTAAATGCTTAATTTGTTGTATATGCAAAAAAATTCTATAAGGTATAACTGATGTGTTTAACATAGCTTTGCATTAGGAATGTGAGAAAGCAATTACATGCTGAAATACCAGAACTTTTAAAACTTCTTCTCTTTGCGTCTGTCACGGTCTGTGGCATTTTATGCTCTAATAATTTTAATGATAATCATCTACTTTTAATTAAGAGGTTTTTGCTACAAAAACTTAAACGAATGGATAGAGGTCTGGAGAAAGTCTATTCGTATTCGACCCTAGTAAAACTAGGATTTAAGGGAAGACGATGATGATTTATTTTTAAAAGGTCAAATAATTATCCTTTGCTTTGCTGCTGATTACCATCTCCAATACCTACTTGATGAACGTAGATTCTTTCGTTTTCTTTTTAAAAGGGAGTTTAGGACCTGAATAACGCTTGCCGATGAGTCAAGCTTTCAATATGTTCATCTCCAACACTATGTCTATCGCTATGTTTATCTTCTACTCTTGTTTTTGTTCTCTGGATGCGAGGTCATAGCTTTCGATATCTCTATGAATCTCGAGAAAATTTTATCCTAAAGTCATTCGGAACTGAACATAAAGGAAGCCCGAGTTGATTAGAAACCGTCGTTTGCAAATTGCAGCATAGTATTACGTAACATGGTCTCGACTTGATCTATAGACCTGAAAAGTCTTCGCAGCAATTAGTAATAATTAATTATACAGATATCATGATATATGTAATATGTATACAATACATTATAAAAAAACAACATTATTGCAAAAGACATTCACTTTATGAATATAGTTGTCATCAAATTTATTACAACAACTTCAACAAGTCCATCAAAACCTCCGATGATAGTTAAATTTTTGTTTGTTAGGAACTTTGTGAAACTTTTCTGCTGTATTGTATAATTTAGATCTTGAGAATCAACTGCAGATAATGAAACGAGCAGAAGTCAGAAACTCATGGATTAAAAAACTCCCGGAGTGATTTAGGTTAAACTGCCACAAACATTTAGAAATAAAATCTAATTTATTTGAGATATCAGGAAGAAGTGCTTGCTGATCGCTAATTGGTTGAGCTGCTGAGAGCTCGTCTGTGATTGGTTGAAAGCAGTGGTCTGACTTGTTTACATGTGTGGTCTGATAAGCCGGCTCACTCATTACCTTGGAAATTATTACTTACCGGGTCAACTTCGTTATTTTTAAGAATAATAAGTAACTTTGAGCAAACAATGAAACTATCACTTGCTTATAATGCGTGTAAAATTGAATGAACAAAGAATTATACTCAATAATGTAAGAGGTTGTATTCTAATACAATATGTCTTCTTTTTTTAAGATAAATGCTGAATTTCTTCTTGAATTAGCCTGCAATCTTAAATATTGTTATCAAACTGGAACAAATTTCAAGGTCGTGAACATTAAATGATTAGGTGCACAGTTGGTAAATTGTTGCTTATTGTACATGACTATTTTTACAAATAGGCCTAAGCAAATATAAATAGTGGCGAATAATGAATAACAATATTTATTATATCAGTACGTGAATGAAATATGGATGTGCCGTTTTGAAGTACAATAATAAAGTTATTAAGCATTTTAGTAGTCTTTAATTAATTGACGAAAGGCCCTATAAGCCATTATAAACATTTTACAAATATATTAATAAAAGAAGAATAACAAAGCTTTAAATACTGCACAAATGGCGACACAACTTATATTGTTATACAGTGTAGTTTATTATAGTAGAGTAAATACTCCAGTAAAAAGACAACCGCCTTGTGTAGTAACTAGGACAAAACGTTTTATCTACTGATAAACTTTATTCGCTACTTTTTATATTTGCATAGGCTACTTGTAAAAATAGTCATATACAATACGCAACAATTTATATCAACTCGGCACCTAATTATTGTTCCTAATTAAGTCAAATGCTTTGGATATTATTGTCATTATGGCTTTATGAAAATTTTTGCACGGGTGACCGTAATGAAGACATAATAATAATAGTAAAGGTTTAACGTCCGTTTCCTCATACAAGGATGATGTCAGGGACGTCCCCCCATCATCCCACTGGCTGGAGCCAGTGGCGGTAAGATACTCGACCGCGGATCAGTTGATGCGGGTTCAAATCCTGGGCTCGCCCGTCACTGACATCGCTTTCGAGCGAGGAAACTGACGTTAATCTTAGCTTTACCAGCTTTTATCACATGTCAATAAAAATCGCATCACCCAAACGATCTGAAAAAATCATGTGCTTAAGAGAAAATGCTAAATGCATATAACATTAGGCTTATAACATAACGCTGTATACATAATGCTATATTCATAATACTAAATACATTATGCTTAATGCTGTAAGAACTGATTGATATCTTTAACTGCAGCCAGTGCCAATGTCTATCCAGACTCATATTTGTCAGATGGCAGGTCCATAAGATGGTTTTTATCGCAATCCGATATTTAGTAATGAAGATAGAACACTCAGCACACTATTGTTCATCTCAAAACTTCGAGCGTCTACTCACTGAGTCTTTTAATGGCAATGAATAATTAAAGGGGTTTGAGATGATTTTCACTTTCGTTTTAGTAACTTCGCTATATTCGACCCATACACACACGAGCAGTTACATAATTTTTATATACGTTATATTTTAAGAAACTGGAGTGAAAAACCAGCTTTAAGTAAATATCGACCTCACAATTCATCTGACAATTAGAGTGTCACAGTAATCAATAACAATATCAAGCACTATTGAGACAAAATCAAGTCGGCGAGCAAAAGGAAAGTCCAAAAACGGTGCAAATTCCAAAATCAGTCCAAAGATTAGTATGGTAAAGTGATACTATATAATAAACCTGTTGAAGACTCCACAAGTTTCTGGATATATGCTAAATGAGAAGATATTGGTAGCTTAATTGTCCTATTCACTAGCAGTCTAGTTCTACAATGTGCAGTATTAAAATTAGCGACTTTGTTCAGAGTTCAAGTGTAACAAGATAAAGATAGGCCAATGAGAGTCGATTTATTGCACAATTAACACAAGTCCTCATTACTGTTTCAGATCTATGACTTGTAATTAGACTACGCAACAGCCGCTCCTGTTCAGTTCTTGCGCCCTAGCGACAATACGACTCTTTTAAGTAATTAACAAATAATCAATAGTCCACTTCAAGATAGTGTAGCATATACGCAGACTATTTTCTAAAAACTAATTGTTAGCCTAGCTTAGCGTATGGGGAATTTTATAAGACATCGATACAATTTGCCGATTAATAGTTATGGAAAAGGTCCTTATTGTCTAGATTAGTTAATATTTGCATTTTGGATTTTATGAACCTTCTTCGACCCTCAACTTCAAGTCGACTCGCTTACTGATAGGCTTGTTAAGTTCTTGGGTGGTATGTGAGTGTGTCGAGCGTTGCGCTCTGCTATAGGCTGCTATTATCAGCTCGCATGAAATTTCTCGCAGTGTTTACAACAGACGATCATTTTTGCTTTACTATAGTTTCGCGTACTTGGACAAAATTAGTAAAATTAATTAATTACCCTATTTAAGTTAAGATAATTAATCAATATATAAGAAACAAAAATTATAATGATATTCTTTGTCAAGTTTGATGAATCGATTTTCAACTAGTTTACAATTAATAGCAGCAAATAAAATAGCGTGTTTCAAAATTTTCTTATATATTTCAAAACTGAAACAAATAAATAACCACGTAAGACCATAGTTTAACTTAATTATACTGATTAAAGAAGTCTTGAAGACTTGTAACTGCAATCTCAACAATGATCTGATTCTTATAATTGGCCCTCTTCTAATCTTATGATGATTGTGATAGAGGTACGTCAACATACAATATTTTTAGTATTATTTTCACAGTACCTAATATATTTAGTATATATTACATTCACATTTATGTTGATTTGTTAGTAAGCAAATCGTATAGTCTAATAATTTCTGATCATTTGATTTTATTAATAAATTTTAGAGTCTATCCTAATAGTTGAAAATAGATCTCTTCCAGCCTTAGATTTAAATCATCTGCCTGACTGTTTATTGATCACTGGACTGGCACCGTTTAGGATCTCTTTTGTTTCTCTTCAGCTCATGTTTTCAGGTCGTTTACTGGGCTCGATTTGTAGCAACATGTGACGGGGGACGTCCCTAACATCATCCTTGTAAGAGGAAATTAATGTTAAAACTTTATTATTACATAACGGCACATTGGGTCAGTAAGCACAGATGCTTGTTTAAGACCCATTTCCTCCTTACTCTCCATGGTTATTAGTAATCATTGTCTTTTCATGGCGCATCATTTGCAGCCGGCGGGGATTTAAGACTAACCTTCCATAACGCTGGAATTTTTTCCTTCAAAGCTGTCAACACTCGGTCTTGCAAGGTGAACAAAGTACTAAACGAAGCTGATGAAGCTTAACTTCGATTATTGACGCGCAACTAAACCGAATGCGCTAGATCCCGCCGTCATTATTATTTCTAGTATTATTTCTATCATCACCATCATCTTCATCGTCATCATCTTCATCATCGTCATCATCATCAAGCCTTACTAATAAATCAAACATAACCGCAGAATACACTGATTATATAAACCGATACATGCATACACACACAGAAACATACTCAGACAGATATATATATATATATATATATATATATATATATATATATCGCTATTTTTTCCGAATAAACTTCAATTTTTAATGTGAACAATGACGCTGCAGCATTTAACAGAGCCGATAGAGGCTTATCCGGTGGTGTATGAGGCGATAAGTCAGTCGCTAACTTTAGCGTCAGTCGCTAAATTTAGCGAGTCAACAAGTGTTCATAAAATCCGAAAGTCACTATCCCTTCGATAAAACCTGCGATAGCTAACTATCGGAGTGTCATAAAATTGGCCATTAGTCTAGCCTAGACTAGCCCAACTTAGCCTAGCTTAGCCCAACCAAGCCTAGCCTAGCCAAACCTTGCCTAGACTAGCCCAACCTAGCCTAGACTAGCCCAACTTAGCCCAGCCTAGCCTAGTCTAGTCTAGTCTAGCTTAGTCTAGTCTAGCCTAGCCCAACCTATCCTAGCCTAGCCCAACCTAGCCTAGACTATTGCCTATAGTCTTTTATCTTTATAATGATAAGTGGACCAACTGAAACAAAGTTCAATGGACTATGGTTTATTTTATGGAAAATTTACAGAAATCTAATCAAAGCAGCCATATATTTCTATACCAGGCCTGGAGAGACCACAGTAAATAAGATTTGTACTCTAATCATCTAAACTTATGTTTATTGCGCAGTTGCATGTTTATCAATCCGCTCATAAAGTGTTTATAGAATGGTACAAAGTTTTGTTAAATCCTGTTCATAATGTCTTCATTGGATCACAGATTACATGTGCACACGCAAGGCATTGATTGATTCATAATGCTGCATGTTCGTTCAGTCTATTAAATATATTTTATATTCACTAAACTTTCTATACACTATGATGTATATAACGAACTTCCTGCTAGTTCATACACAATGTTAAAGAGCTTTGTCACATCATCACTATACAACTCTTGTAGACTATCACATATGCAGCTGAATTAGGCCTTCACCTGTCTACACACAATGAGGATTAAGTACCTGAGGAACTGACTACTTGATAAATTGTTTCATTGAATTTTAATTGAATATATGCATGACATTGTATAACTAAAGCCGCTGTAGTTTACGTTTTTATCAGTTGGCAATGAAAGTTATGAGAGTTAAATAGAGACATGACTCTTCTGTTCCACAATACATCATACTAGCTCCATAATATATCATACTGGCTCCACAATACATCATACTGGCTCCACAATACATCATACTAGCTCAACAATACATCATACTAGCTCCAGAATACATCATACTGGCTCAACAATACATCATACTGGCTCTACAATACATCACACTAGCTCAACAATACATCATGCTAGCTCTACAATACATCACACTAGCTCAACAATACATCATACTGGCTCCATAATACATCATACTGGCTCAATAATACATCATACTAGCTCCAGAATACATCATACTGGCTCAGCAATACATCGTACTGGCTCAATAATATATTATGCTAGCTCCATAATACATCATCTAGCTCAACAATACATCATACTAGCTCCAGAATACATCATACTAGCTCAACATTACATAATACTGGCTCAGCAATATATCATGCTAGCTCCATAATACATCATCTAGCTCAATAATACATCATGCTAGCTCCACAATACATCATCTAGCTCAATAATATATCATGCTAGCTCCATAATACATCATCTAGCTCAATAATACATCATGCTAGCTCCACAATACATCAGCTCTCGTTAAGATAATCGTGACACAGCATGCAACTGGGTCGATTCAGAAACTATAATTACGCTGGTGTTACATTTATACAATCTAACCGTAAACAAAGTTTAATGTGGTCGAGAAAACTGTTCTGTTCGCGTTCTATAGTATTGTTAGCCCTATACAGCAGAGCACAATACGTGCAGTATTGTATGCAACACCGGCTATTAGTAGACTCTTAGTAAAACTTCTGTCATTATATAGTGCTCGCTTTCTTAAATTTCTAATGTTTGAAATTGCACTATAAATACTGCTTCGAGTGATAAAGCCATTGTGCTTCTAGTGATAAAGTGCTTGTATGTGCTTGAGAGTGATATATATATATATATATATATATATATATATATATATATATATATATATATATATAGAGAGAGAGAGAGAGAGAGAGAGAGAGAGAGAGAGGTATCATTCTATACAACGCACGGTTTAACATTGTCTCGTAGTCCTATATCACAGCTAAATGCCACAATACAACCACGTCGTATTCTAACAATACAACCAAGCAACTTTTGTTGCGCACCACAATAGGTTTACAGGGCCCGCGAACAGTAGTCCATAGGGGCCCGCGAGTTGCGAGGCTAGAGATGACATTTCGAGGTCAAACTGACGTCTCTTGCACGCGCTTGAAGTTTAATGTGAAACTACTCAACAATAGATGTGAAACTTTCATGTAATCACCCTCTTATTTATCTCTAGTGTGCTCTTCTCAGAGTGAGATAGTTGATAGTTTAGTTCAACACACTGGCTGGACTGGCAATATTATTTCTATAGGATCACTTATTCGTCAATGGTGGGGGTGGGGGGGGAGGGGTTATGAGGTAGTCATAAGGTTTTGAAGTGCCTTTGATCAGTTTGAGTGGTCATGTCGTGAAATATGATAAGATACAATATAAATACATTGCAATACGAATAGGAAACATTACAATACGAATACAATATATTACAAAACGAATTGAATGTATTACAATACAAATAGAATGCATTAAAAACAAATAGAATTCATTACAATACAAATAGAATACATTAAAAAAAACAAATAGAATGCATTACAATACAAATATAATACATTTCTCTCTCTCTCTCTCTCTCTCTCTCTCTCTCTCTCTCTCTCTCTCTCTCTCTCTGTCTCTCCTCTCGGTTGTTTCTCCTCAAGGTTATTATTAGTCGGTGTCTTTTATAGCGCATCATTTGCATTCGGCACGGATGCAATAGGCACGGATTTAAGAATAACCTTCCATCATGGCAACATACCGGGGTATTGTGCATTCCAAGCCGTTACATTCGGTCTTCCACGGTGATCATCCATCCGAATACTAACCCAGATTGACGTTGCTTTACTTCGTTTACAGACGCGCACACTATACCATGTGCTCTAATTCAAGACAGAACATCGAGGACTACTGATTATTTCTCTCTCTCTCTCTCTCTCTCTCCTAGTGCAGTGCCTACTGGCAGGTCCATGGTATATAGTGCCTTCACTCTGTCTTCCGCTTTCCTTTTCATTTCCACATATGAGTGGGTCTTTAAATCATCTAATATACCTAAGCTCGGCCTGCCTCTGCCTATTTTTCCTTCCATTCTCTAGAGAAACCGGATTCTATGCTGAACAGTAGCCAGTAGTTTCCTGACAGAAAGGATTTGAGATAAAGAGTGGAAGATAAAGAGTGGGGGAGTTATAATGGTTAAAAACATGAAGCACTCTGAATGCACGGCTGATAGTGGAGCGTGGTAGTCAACCCCCTGTCTCAGTCATCCTCTGACATGCACAGCGTCTTCATCTGAGCTTAAATCACGTTAGTAAGATATTTACTCAATACAATTGAATTCGAAATCATAAACATAAACAGAAATGAAAAAAGAAAAAAGAAATAACGGTGAGCAACCTACATTTCAGAGATCACATAAACATAAGCATAAAGAAGACTAAACAACTCCTCAAAAGACTAGGATTTATACTGGATCTGAGCCGATGAATACTAGATTTTCAGTGCTTTCGCTTGTATATGTATTCTAACGGTGTTTCGTTTTATTTAAATATTGCATTTAGATTGCATTTCTGGACAGATTTTCTGGATTTTGGAATTTGCACCGTTTTGGGACCTTCTTTTGCTCACCGGTTTGGATTTGTCTAAATATGGCCCAATTTTGTCATTGATGACCGTAGCACTTTAATTGTTATGTTATGGTATGAAATGTTGCAAAGTGTAGTTACTTGTTCAGTACCACATACACAAGATTAAAAGGGACGGGTTTTTCTGTTAATTTCAGTCTTGATGGAAGTAAAGAGCACTCTGAGACTAGAGAACTCAGTTCTAATCATGTCATGGTAACACTGGTGTATGAGAACAGGTAACTCAGTTTTAATCAAGCCATGGTAACGCTGGTGTATGAGAACAGAGAACTCAGTTATAATCACGTCATGGTAACACTGGCTTACGAATGTCTATGCACATTTTAATAAAAGTATAACCATTTGTTTTCAAACTTAATACCAACAAGAATTAGGAATTTTGTAACAGGATTTTTCTGAGGTTATACATTCTCTCGTTTTATAAAAACTTTTTATTCCATTTATTCCAATTTTTATTTGCTTTTATTATAACTATTATAAATTTATATATTTATTATTGATTCTATTATTAGCATTTAGATTATTATTTAATCTTCTAAACTTATATTATTAAAAAAATGCTGTCAAAACGTTGAACCGCTGGAATATTGTAGCAAAAGGATGAGTATAGCTCTGTTAAGAGCTAAGGCCTATAGACCAGCCTTAGGCCTGCTATCCTGTAGGCCTGCCAGCCTATAGGCCTGACAGCCCACAGCGGCCCGCAGTCTAAACTTTCTGGACTGAGCGACCCAGCAAAGCTTCGTGGCTCGTGTTGTTAATATGTTGTTATAACTCACCGCTAACATGTGTCGATATCGGCGCCAGTCTCTACTTGATATGTAATATGACTGAACTAGGACATTATGTAGAGTCTATCCTAGTTAAGATTTAATACAGTAAATTGTGTATAATTTGAGATAGAATTCGTTATAATCTTGTAGCCTAGTAGACACTCCTACTAGAACAATAGTTAATTCTTGCAGCCTCTGTATACCTGTATGTGCCTTTCTGACTCTGTAAGATTCTGCGTTGTGTCAGATATCATTGTAATAAACAAATAATTATCTTTATAATTCAATAGAAATTCGACGGAATGGATAAAATAGATTTAGAGGTTCATAATTAGAAATGGATTTATTGAACTACCGTTCACCAAGCTGTCAGTCAGTCAGTCAGTCAGTCTGACAATGAGTAAGACAGTCAGACAGTATGTCAGTATGTCGGTCTATCAGTTTGTCAGTCAGTCTATCTGTCAGTCCACTGTCTGTCTGTCTGTATGTCAGGGTTATTGTCAGATTTGGTCTGTTAATCGGATTAATGGTTCGAAATCAATCAATACATTGATGGGTAGATTGATCTCTCACTCGATTATCACTTAATCAATCAATCAATCTATCAGTCAACGGAAGATCGGTCAGTCAGACAGTCTATCATTAAAGCAATCAATCAGACAATCAATCAATCAGTTAATGAGGATTTAGAATCAGTTAATAGCGATAGATTTGCAGTGCTAAAATAAATATACTAATTACGCGATATTAAATTAGAATAAAACAGCTATTATAATGAAAAGTGAAAAGTGTAGGATATTACGATTTTATTGTCAGTTCGGAGGACGTATCATGATTTTATCTAGCACTACTTTGAAGTAAGTTGAGGTGTTTAATGATTTAAGCAGCTGTGGGTTGAGCACTACACCTGAAGTCAGCTTCACTGGTAAAAAAGCTAAGGCTAAGATTTACGTCAGTTTCCTCACTCGAAAGCGATGTCAGTGACGGGCGAGCCCAGGATTTGAACCCCGCACAAACTGACCCGCGGGCGAGTATCTTACCGACGTCGCCACTGGTATAGTGTTACCATTATTTAAGAAATTTAGATGAATAAGTTATACGTTCTGTGCAGCCTAACTATTATATATAACATATTATGTAACTAAACGAAAAGATCTGTAGTTGTTCTAAGCTAAATAGAGACGAAAGCTTAGTTTAAAAATGATTTTACATTGTAATTTGTGAAAATAGAACTATAGCAGATTGTAACTAGATTAGAACTGAAGACATTCTATTTATATAAATGTTTTAGTATAAAAACAGGTGTTTATTTCAAATGTTGTGATTAAATGGAATAAATGTGATTGTGATTAAATGGAATATTCAAGCATTTTGCTAATGTGTTAACATTAATTATATTCTAGAAGTATAACGGTGCAATTTCCTGGCTAATCTTAAAGTAGCTAATTCGAATTTTTTACATATCTATAATTAATCTATAAAATAAAACATATATGAATTTACATGGTTAACATTATATGCTGATGAAAATGATGAAATAAAGGTGTTATGACGTCTTTAGGATTAACTCTAATGTCTCCACCTGTCGTTATATCAGAGGTGACAACTAGCGGAGAAAAGAAATCTTTTGCTGCAACAACTGGTCCAGCTATTGCTAAATCTGCAGCAGCTGCTGGCTCTGCTTGTTATAGTTCTGCTGTAACTTCTTCGAATAATATTGTATCTGCAATGGAGGGGAAACCATCTAAAGCCTCTGTTTATACTGAAAACTCTGCTACCAATTGTGATAAATCTTCTGATATAAGTAATTCTGCAATACCCAATGGGGTTTATAGAAGAACTGCTAATACGTATCAAACAGCTGCTGCTGCAGCAGACGAGACAGTGAAGAACTCAGCAGCTGCTACTAACTCAGCTGCTACTGCTGTTCATAACGGATTCTTATATTCCACCATTTCTACTAATGGCATTCCACCGAATTCTGATACTAGCTTCAAAATAACAACTGCCGATACATCGTTAGACAATACTACCAACTCAACCACTTCACCCAGTGTCACTCGAAGGGCCTTTGCAACTGATGATGATGATGTGGAGTTTAAGGACCTGAGACGACACAACAACGGCTACAGCAGGATTCGACCCTGTAGTCTTCAGGACGAGAGGATAATGGAGAGAGTCAGAGTGGACAGACTGGCTCACATTGATGAGAGCTCCACGGAGACGATCTCCAATGCTCAGTCTCTCACTGTGCCGCCTAGGAGAACCAAGAGGTCAGTTTATGTTGGGTTTATTTCCTCGTAAAAATGGTGTTTATTGTTATAAACACTGAGCGCAATTTCTTATCACTGATCAAAGATTTAAATGCTGAACGAGTTAGAACTTAAAAATGCTAGTTAAAATGAAGTTAAAATGCTAGGACGTGATAAGGGGTTTTCTAGGATTAACTGACTAGCTATATGATATATATCTATGTATCGTATCTTGAGATACATTTGACCCTTTCTCACCATGCTTTCTCTTTTATGTTTGTGCTTTCAAGTCTATTGACTTTTATAGAAACAGTTTAATTTTTTTATTGGGCTAACTTTAAGATACCTGATGTTTACATGGAGGACGGTAGCACTCAAAAGCTGTTGTAATTAGTGTACTGAAGCCTGTAGAACGGCTGAGGGTTCGTAGAATAAAACTGAACTCCAAATGTCTTAGTCACTGAGGAATCTTGCCGAAGTCCAAGGAAAATCACGTCAAAGCTTGGTTTTTCTTAATCTGTTATCGTTTATATTGTGGTACTACAAAGCTTATATGCTAAGTTTACAGTTTACGAGAGAGAGAGAGAGAGAGAAGGAGTAAGAGAGAGAGAGAGAGAGAGAGAGAGAGAGAGAGAGAGGATAGTAATATTCTGCAGAAATTGGACCCTCTATCACACTAGAGCAACAGCTTGTGTATAGTACAACGTGTGCTTTATATACGGAAGAGCCTAGCCTGAAGTTGAACCCGAGGCTGTTTAGTCACTTTGTTTATCTTACCTCATTACTCATTACTTCCACTAAGTCTCTAGACCACCACAGCTCTGTAATCACTCTCTTCAGCAGCTACATTGTATCTCTTGCTTTGCTTCATCAGTCTGAACAACCAGCTCAAATCTGAGCTGAGCCGGTCTAAACGTAACTTAAAACTTTAACTTTCAGCCTCTAGAGGTTGTAGGGTGTTTAACATCAAGATCAGAAGCTCAACTTGTAATTTCAAGAAGACTGGTCACCCTCGAGCTACCGTCGAGGAGTTGTCTGGCTTAAGCTTATTACGGTTTCCACTGTACACAGCGATTTGGCAACGTCCGCTACACTTGTTCAGCATTCCGTACTATGATGCGATTAGATTTAGGTAGGTAGGTAGGAGTGTGTTTAATGTCACGGTTCAGAAGCACAAAGCATCTCTTCAAGACGACTCGACACACTCGAGCTACCGTCACAAAGACTAACGTAACGGTAATTTACTGGTGAGTTACTGGTATGTAACTAACCATGCGGTAATAAGAACTGCTGTGCACCATATCATGACTTCGAAATTAAGGTGCGATTTGATTTAAATGATTAATCGGTATTGATAATAAAAAAAGATGCAAGAAAAAAGGTGTTTAATAGTAATTATTGCGATTGATTAGTTTGAACTTTTTCTGGTCGACACAGAGTGGAAACAGGTTTCATTGTATCGACTTAACGCCATTCATTAAATTTGCTGTAACAGCATTCCTGAAATCGGTGGCTTCCTTTAAGAAAGTGCATTTTCTTCTCTCTCTCATTCTCACTATATGCATTCATTTCATTCCCCTCCCCTCTCTCTGTCACTATCTTTAAGATTAATTTGTATGGTGGTTTTTAAGGTGGCTTTCCTGTTGATTCTGTATTAAATGTGGTAACATCAACTAATGAAATAAACATCACTGACTCGATAACTGAAATAACTTGATTACGTTCATACAAATTCTATTCATGGTAATCTTGTAATACCAATTCTACTCGTGGTTATGTAATACCAATTCTTCTCACGGTAATTGTGTAATACCAATTCTTCTCATGGTAATTGTGTAATACCAATTCTATTCATGGTAATCGTGATTGAAGGCTTCAGTGCTGATGAAGACGTTGAACTCACGACCTCGTGGTTCACGGACCTCTCTGCTGTCAATAGTCCACTGTGTTGATACAGCTGCTGCAGCTGATCGGCTGTAGCACCTGGGCTTCCGTTAGCAACAGTCCGTCGCTAAAACTTTCACACATTCTGGTGATCGAATTAGACACTTGCAGGCCAATTTTAATTCGATACAGCTTTGCTATAAGTTTTCTATAATTCATAATATAATTAATTATGTAAAATTCTCATCAATTAAATCCTATCAGATGCTTTCTTGCCTGTCACACTCTCTTATGCTGCGAGGCTGTCCGGGTTTCCGTTTACTAGTTACATTGCCTCATAGTAACCAAAGTCTTCGCCGACAGAATTCGTAATTTGTTTATTTAGTCAGTAATTTATTATTTAGTAGCTGCGCTGTATATTACACTAATCAAGCCTCATATATTCTGATTTTACACTTTTTAAAAAACAGTTTTTATTTAAACAGTTATTGGGAGTTTAAAACTTTAAGTCTGTCTATAGGTTACCGTTTTTGGACTTCTTTTGCACACCGGCTTGGATTTGTCTCAATATTCCCGATGTTGTCATTGATGATAGTAGCACTTTAATTCTATTTCTTATTATTATTGGCATTGTTAAAAGAATTATTCATTAAAGATTTATAAAGATGTTACAAAATGTTTAAGCTTCTAATGAAGGTGAATATGAATGCTATATATCTCCTAACGTTTGTACCTTAACAACTTGATATATCAAGCACGCCATTACTTAAAACATTTGGCATTTTAGCGATTTAAAATAACATTTATTTGTAACAATTATTTTCATAATTTCTATAAAATTTTAATTTTATAGTAATTGAAATTTTATCGGAAGCCCTGGGCTTCTAGTACAGGGCAGCTGTACGCAGCTGAGCTGCAGCTGCTGAGCAGCTGCTGGTCGTGAACGAGGTGACGACTGATGCTTCTGGCGCAGCTGCTGACAGCTGCTGCTAGCTGCGCTGTTGTACGCTGATGATCATCAGCTGCTTATATGAGCGTGTAGTAACCCAAGATAATGGTGTTTTCATATGCGTGCTGTCATTGATTTAAAGGTATTGATATTAGTACATCTAAAATATGGCTGTTAGTGGTAAAAATTACTAGTAGAGAATGTTGCTATAGTAAAGGTATGTGTACAGTATGTTGGATAGAAATCGAAATACGACATTAAATTTGATTTACGCTATTATGACTGTGACAACAATGTTTAGAAATTTAGTTGAGTGTAAGTATAATGTTGTTTATTTAACAATTTCAGGTTGAGTAAAATTTGTATAAATTGGTATCATCAAGCAATTTCTAGTATCTTTTGAGTAGATAAATGTAGATTAACGTTAGATAGTGCAGTGAATGTAGTAATTCTAGATTGTTCTAGATGAATGTTGTATTGTTCGTTCGTGGCGAATTCACTGCTGGATAACTGAATTAAATATCATAGAAAGTCACTAACAGAGTTAAATGTCATAAAAAGTCAGTAACAAAATTAAATGTTATTGAAAATGTTTTAAAAAGTTTTCTTTATCGCTAGTTAGTTACTAAAGCACATTTCAGAGGTGCTAGGCTGCTAGCTACAGAATGGCATAAAACTGTAGTTACATCTGGAAGTTAGAACATGTGCATCTTTTGGCAAATATTTTTTATATAAAACTTAATTATTCTAGAATCATGAAATTCTCTTATGCCATATTGTTTATTACAATGTTAAGTAATTTAATGTTGGCATTTATTAATTAATATCCATTATCTATCAATTTGATTAAATAATACGTCAATTATATGATTCAATTGAGTCGTGGTGCGCTAGTAAATTGGCAGTTAAATACAAGAGAGAGAGAGAGAGAGAGAGAGAGAGAGAGAGAGAGAGAGAGAGAGAGAGAGAGAGAGAGAACCATGACCATTTATTTGTAACTGAATCAAAATATAAGCAAAGTGCATACAACTAGACAGAATACAAATAAAACGGCCGTCAGAAAGAGCACAATTGAGCTCTATCTAGCTGACTATCGGAAACACGGAAACATTGCAACATTGCAATATAAGATCGTAGAAAAATTGGAGATAATAAACATAGATAATGAAAATAGCATTGAATTGTAAAGCGCTAATGAACCGAGTAATAACTCAGGCACTTTGGTTTTATTTAATAGTTTGCATTTAAATAAAGGTGTTAAATAAAGTTATAAAACAGTATCCATCGTAGAATGACTGAAACGACAATTTACTGCTAGAGTTTAAAATTAGATGGAAAATAAATAGTTACAATATATGGACTTGAATTAGAGATGGATTTTGCCAGAGGACTGTGGACCGAATGAACTGATGGAAAGACAAAATTTATCTATAGGTTTTCTTTGCCATATTCCAACTGATTTCTCATTCTGTAGGTTCTGCCCGTTGAGAGGTCCAAGGTACATATTCCCACTCCTACTATAAGTTACTCGCTTCCTCCTTCATTGGGACACTCCATTAAACAGCAATCCTATCCCATCACGGAGGTGAAGCCCTCTCCAAACCATAATGCTACCTCTAGTTTGGGAATAATATGGTTTTCGAGATAATTTACATTCTTATTCCTCAGTTCTTGCGTAGTCTCCTTCTACGACTCTTACATTGTACGGTGGGTTTATTGTTTAATAACTGGATCCACAGTGGTGCACAGGGACTGATTTAAGACGTCTTAATTTGGCTGAATCTGTAAATTTTTATTTATTGCTCCAACTTAAAAAGCAATACAACAATTTAAACAAAGCAAATAAATCAACATGGAACTAATGTGCCACTACTAAGAGTTATATAACTCTGATTTGTCTTTAATCGGGACTGCCTGATGGCAGAGCCACTTCTCTTTTAGTCACGTGATGTGGAGGCCTGATGGCAGATCCCCATCTCTTTCAGTCAGGTATAAGATGTCGAGTGTTTGACGGCTGCTGATTTCTACACTGAGACGATCAGTACTGGTTGTGTGTCAGTGATCGATTCTCCATTGTGTTGACACGAGCTGGCGTGCTTACATAGCAACAACAACAACAACAGCAACAACGAAGAGACCACTGCTTCGTGTTAAATCAATGCTTACATATTTATAAGATAAGACAGAAATATAGGCTGCAATATATCGATCAGAAGAGGCCAGCAGTTACCGAGGCAGCAGTTATCGAGGCAGCAGTTATCGAGGCAGCAGTTATCGAGGCAGCAGTTATAGAGGGAGCATTTAGTAATAAAAAGAGCATAGCTATAGAGGCAGCAATATAATCATCACTAGATGCAGCAATAGCATAAATATAAATAGCAGTAGAGGCATCTGTAGAGGCAGCAATATAAGTAGTAGTAGAGACAGCTATAGAGACAGCAATATAAGTAGTTGGAGAGGCAGCTGTAGAGGCAGCAATATAAGTAGCAATAGAGGCAGCTATAGTGGTAGCAATATAAGTAGCAATATAAGCAGGCAGTAGATATCTGATCTTAGTTAAATCACTTGTGGGTCTTCGTTTAATTGATTTTTTTGCAAATAATACTCTTTTGTGATTGGTGGGATAGATTTGATGAGAATTCCTATTGGTTTGTTTAATTGCACAGTTGCAATTAACACGGTCTTTTTGATTTATTAGATAGGTTTGTTGAGAGTTCCTATTGGTTTGTTTAATTGCACAGATCCAATTAACACGGTCTTGTGATTGGTTGGGTATGTTTGCTGAGAGTTCCTATTGGTTTGTTTAATTGCACAGATGCAATTAACACGGTCTTGTGATTGGTTGGATATGTTTGCTGAGAGTTCCTATTGGTTTGTTTAATTGCACAGATGCAATAAGCATGCTCAAGATTGTTGTTGATTGGATAGGTTTGATGAGTGACCCCATTGGTTTCGTTTATTTATTTGCTGAGATTTTCGTATTTCTAAAGCTCACGTGAAAGAGCACACGTGATTACACTCTTATCTTGTTTCATTTAAATGTTTTACTTTATTCTCTTCACTGCAAGACTAAGCCTGGCCATACAGAGTGACACCCTTTAGCCGTTCTAAAATGACCTAAGCGTCGTGAGGTTTAATCTTAGTATTAGCTCGAGCTAATCCAGGTTTTGAAACAGATTTCTCGGTTGTGAGCCAAGCGTTTTACCTACTGCGCTGATAGCTCGTACCATTCATTCACACCACTCGTATTTTTGATGCTTTCCTTAACTGGAGTGGTCGTCTTTTAAGCATCCACGAGGCTCGCTGGAGCTATGAATCATTCTCCATTCTCTTCGCTCCAGTGGCAGATGCGTCCTGCTGCTCTTTCCATGAAGCACTGGGTGGAGGAATGAATCCTGTGGGGAACTGGAGTTGTGGAAGACTGGCGCTGTGAATCCTCAGGGAAATCATAACTGTTCTCCACAGAGTCGCCTCATCAATATCAGCCAGTCCCCGGGTGTTCATAGCTAATGCTGGGGGGTGTCAGTACCAGGGTGTTCATAGCTAATGCTAGGGGGGTGTCAGTACCAGGGTGTTCATAGCTAATGCTGGGGGGGGGGGTGCTTCGTGGTCTTATTGTCAACATATTGAGGTCATTCACCTTGGTGTTCGTGAACTTGTTTTAGGTCAGACGTCGCGCGATGAACTTAATTTAGACCTGCTAACAACACCATCAACTCAATGAACACCATCAACTCCATGAACACCATCAACTCCATGAACACCATCAACTCCATGAACACCATCAACTCCATGAACACCATCAACTCCATTCACTCCGTTCTTTTACCTCTTAGCCTTGCTCTGCTGAGGCAGAAGGAAACATGGCCTTTTTATTTTCCTTTGTTTTCCTTAGGATCGTTCCGTAGGAAGACAACATTGTTTGATTTATAGATTTTCTGTAGTTTTGAATCAGTTACTATAAACAGGCTTTCTAACCACGTCAGTAACACACTGGTTACTAATGAATGGCCTTGTTAAGCTCTGAATGCCTAAAAACATTCACCGCGTCACTAATAAAAACCCGCAATCGTTTAATTGGATAACTAGTGTTGTTTCTATGAAAAACCCTGATGATTTGTTTTCATTCATCTGTCGGATTAATTGAACGTGGGCTTCCTTTAACTCTCATGGGCTTCCCTTAACTTTTTGTTTCTTCACTCTGCAGACAATCTCATACTAAATTCTTTAGTATGAGATATATTAATATTTAATATGAGAGAATATATTATAATATTTAGTCTCTCTTAGTGCACTGCCTACTGGCAGGTCCATGGATAATATTTAATATGAGAGAATATAGTATAATATTTAGTATACGACAATATTCATATTGCGAATTTCATACTAAATTCTTGCTATAAACTGAGAACATTAAAATCAGCCTAAAGTCCTATTTATGCTGCGAAGCATCTAGTGCTTAACTTTATGGAAGTGGTTGATGGTAGCTCGAGTGTGACCACTCGAGTGTGACTGCGCGCGGATTATGTAGAACTGCAGATGTATCTCATTGTTGTTGTTGTCACGCCTGGCAGATTTAGAAGAATGTTGCTTTGATAACTCGGGCTGAGAAGTCTTAGGAGTAGCTTAGGATCCTGAGTCAACACAGTAAAGCTGTAAAATATATGACAATAAAGTAAGACACTGGTTCACCTGTAGCCCTGAGCCAGTGTGACCTAGACACAGGAGCGTATATAGGTATATCCATGTCTGCCTGATTGTATATCTGCTTGTCTGCCTGCTTGTCTGCCTGCTTGTCTGCCTGCTTGTCTCCTACTTGTCTGCCTGCTTGTTTATCTGCTTGTCTTTCTGCTTGTCTGCCTGCTAGTCTGTCTGCTTGTCTGCCTGTATGTGCATGTGTGTGTGTGTATTTTCAGTGTGCGTGCGTGAGTGTATGTATACTTGTGTGTGTGTTTGTATGTACGTGTGGTTGTGTGATGTGTATAGCTGAACGCCTGATTCAGCATTTCTAAAAGACTCGAGTGTAGTTAAGGTTGCAATACAGTAAGAGCCGTGTACAGTCGTTGAATGTTTGACACACCTTTATTCTCTCTTAGTGCACTGCCTGCTGGCAGGTCCATGGTATACAACGCCTCCACTCTTCTCAGTCTTCCGCTTTCCTCTTCATTTCCACATATGAGTGGGTCTTTAAATCATCTAACATACCTAATCTCAACAGTCCTAACAACTTTATTACGACTTATATATTTACTAAATAGTTAAATTAATGTACATGTAAAGGTGTTTTAGTTGTTCAAACAGCAAGCAGAACGAATGCTGTGATCGTCGTGTGCCATTTGTCCGCATTGCCTCAGTTTTATTATGTTCTTTGTTTGGTTTGTAAACACCATTTTGATCAGTGTCGGTTTTAAAGAAATTGTGTCTGAACTTGGCGCACTGAGGGAGATAATTAGTTCAATGCTGACAACTATACAGACGCCAACAGTGACTTTTGTCAGCTTGAGACTCATTTACCTTATACAACTTTTTACTGAAAGGAACTCTAGGAACACTTGGCTGCCTTAACATTCGCTATAAAATATGCATATCAAGTGAAGCACCGTTATATGAAGTAAAATATTAAATAAAATTTAATACCTCATGAAGGTGTTTGAGGTTAATTATAATTTCAGTTAACGACTTTAGTTCTCGTCCAACTATTTAGGTATTCATTTAACTATTGTAGTTTTCATTTGACTATTTCAATGACAGTAATCTGAATATCAATCAATTCTGAGAGAATCTGATTTGGCGAGACTCTTGGATTAAAGTTGAAGCTTGATAAAGGAAAGAGAAGGATAGAGAAGAATGTGTTTTTGTGTATGTAAGTGTGTGTGTGTGTGTGTGTGTGTGTGTGTGTGTGTGTGTATTGAGATATATATATATATATATATATATATATATATATATATATATATATATATATATATATATTATATCTTCTCTCTGTGTGTGTGGGTGAGTCAAAGTGAAAGACATAGAGAGAGAGAGAGAGAGAGAGAGAGAGAGAGAGAGAGATAGAGAGATAGAGAGAAAGAGAGAGAGATAATTCTGTTAGAGAATGCATTAGAAGTGCAGCACTGATCTAGCGTTACCCAGCACTCTATCTTGGATGTGATATTCACTGGATTGGAAGATTTTATGAGTAAGACTTGGACTGGATTTTGCATTGCACCATTTCATGAACCTCTTATTGTTGGTTCATCGGTCCGGCTTTGCCTTATCGGTTTCAATTTAGTCAATTGATTAATTTGCAACAGAGATGAATTTGCTACAAATATATTCCTTCTATATTTTATGTCTCCGAGCTCTATTTCATTGCCGTCGACTTGTTCTTAGTATTCAGAAGTGAACTGAATAGGTTCTGCCTTTACTGAAAAAGAGACATTTTATGGACATTTTCATTCAGCACTTACTCAAAAGACATTTTATGGACATTGTCATTCAGCACTTACATCAGGAGACATTTTATATGCATTTTCATTCAGCACTTACTGCAAAAGAGACATTTTATGTACATTTTCAGTTAGCACTTACAGCAAACTGAGAGACATTTTATGGACATTTTCAGTCTTAGTAGGCTTCTAAGATGGCCGAAGTCCGGCATTCTGGCTGATTGTGTTTCATGTGCTCAGGGAAAGTGTGCGTGGAACTGTCAGAAATCATTTTACTTTCTTTTCAAAGTCTGACCTGACTTAGAAAAATCCATCCAACCGTATTACCTTACAATACTCATATTAACTTATAAAATTTATAATGCCTTATTATACTATATTACCTTATTATACTTATACTCACTCATTATACTTATATAATCCTATAATACTTATACTCACTTATTATACTTATATTACCTAATTATACTTATATTACCTTCCAATACTTATACTCACTTATTATACTTATATTGCCTTATTATACCTATATTTCCTTATAATACTTATATTACCCTATAATACTTATACTCACTTATTATACTTATATTACCTTATTATACCTATATTTCCTTATAATACCTATATTACATTATAATGCTTTCTCTACCATTTGTTTTCCTAGAAACTCTTGTGTCAGTAAGAAACCAGGTGAAGATTAGCGCTGAGTCGTCTTCAATTGGTTAAAAATACAATGTGTTCAAGATATTGTTAGAAATAAAGTTTAAGTGATTAAATTTATTTATTTAACTGGGATGGAGTTATCAACCACAGCTGTTGCTGTTTTGTATAGAGATGTCAGTAGATACCTGGTGAATTAGTATTCACTCAATTGACTCAACAGGTAAAACGATGTAACGCGACGATCATGTTTTACTACTATATGTGTTCATTCACATGTTAGCGGCGCATTGTATTGATTGTGGTTAGCCCGTCATAACCATTTCTAATGATTCGAGATTTATTAGAGATATTCCTCTTAATTTTTCCCACTGTGGCACAAGGCGTATAGTTCTGTTGAACCAAGGTTCATATGGTTCTGTTGAACCATGGTTCATAGAGTTCTGTGAAATCAGTTATTCGCTAAGCGGAAAGAACTTAAAGTAAACATACATTACAGTTAAATCATCAACTATGTTGATATCTGTCACTTTTTAATACAACATGTTAAATCCGTTGGGCAATTTAGTCCATTTTCCATATAACCAGTCGAGTGAATGTCCGAGATTTTACTCTCAGATCAGCGCGGCTGGGATTCGAACCCACGAGGATTCAATTCACCTCAGCATCTGTCATTTAAAACTTCATGACGTTACCCCTACGCTATTGAGACATTCAACGTAATAACACCGTTCTAACAATTCTCTACTGGATGTTCTCCTAGATATAAAAGAAGAAGATTCACCACAGCCAATATAATGATGGCGTCTTTTCACTCACTTCCGGTTCGATGATAATGCACTGAAAGCCTATTAAAAACAATTAACAGACTTAATTATCAACAGAGTTTCATCAAAATTTAATGTAAACAAGAGAGTTTATTTGTTACCTTGGGACTATATTGCAATTCTTGTTACTGATTCTTCTAGTTCTCTCTAATTCTTCGTTGGATGTTTTCCACAGCTCGCTACATGGAAGACGATCCGCTTCCACTCTGATGCTGAGCGGTGAGGTGATCTCTGACATAGGTGACCCCTCCCCGGTCGGGGCCAAAACCCTCCCTAGACCCCTCGTCAAACAGGCCTCCATGGGCACGTATGGGGACGAGGGGCTATCCCCCCTGGAGTCGTTCAGGAGATCTGAAGAGTCGACCACTGGAGCTAGTGACATTCCAAACCACAGAACGAGGAATCACTTCACAGCCTCGAGTCCCCCCAGTTCCCTCAACATTGAGACCCCTGGTGGGGATAGAAGGTTTGGATTTATTTTAATTTTGATTTGTTGTATAATGTTGATTTGATGTTCGGTTGCAGTTCCGGTCTGTTGTATCGTTTAATTGGTAGGTAGTATTTGTTTTAATTTACCGTTGACAGGACATTTTGTGGTTTTAACGTAGTTAATTTGAAAGCGACTGATGCAACTGAGGGATCATTGTTGTAATCTAAAACACCCTTTTATCTAGTGATGATATCTATTTATTATTGAGGAATTAAAAATTTGTATCAATGAATTTGTTTATAAGGATTTTATGTGCAACTAATTGAAATTAAATGTTAGACGAGTCAAATGTAAAATCTCTTTACAGTGAAAAGCTTACTCTAAACCTATGAGTAGGAATTTACGCTTTGACCCATCCATCTGAGTGGACAGGTGAAAGCTCCATAAAGCATAAGAAGTCTCCAAAAGTTAACAATCCTGAGAAAGAGCAATATCTAAACTACTGAAAACGGCGACCATGTATTATCCTATAAATCATTTAGGATCAAATAAATTTCTCACATAAACCATTTATCATTAGAATCATAAAAGATATTTTTAAAGCTAAATGCTTTAAACTATATGAAAATAGTAATGGGCTACCGGATGATAAACTTAATTGCAGAAGTGACCTACAAAAGTTTCACTGTATGTTCAGCAACTGTCTACTACTCTGTATACCTATCTTGTACCTTCTCTCTCACTCTCTCTCTCTCTCTCTCTCTCTCTCTCTCTCTCTCTCTCTCTTACTCTATTTCTCTCTCTCGCTTTCTATCTCTCTTCTATACCTGTATTCTACCAAATCTCTCTCTATCCGTTTCTCTCTTTCTGCCACTCTCTTCTTCTCGCTCTCTTTTTCCCTCATACGCAATCTATTTTCTCTCTAGCCCGTTCTTCCTCTTTCTCAGTAACTCATGCTTTCTCTTTCTCTTTAGCTCTCTCTCTCGCTCTCTCTCTCTCTCTCTCTCTCTCTCTCTCTCTCTCTATGTCTTTCACTTTGACTCACCCACACACACACAGAGAAGTGAGAGAGAGAGAGAGAGATATGGAGAGAGAGGGAGAGATGGAGAGAGATCTTGACAGATATTTTGAGATATTATCAAGGAGATAGAGAATGTAGGCTAATGCTGCTGTCCTGATAAATGGCGCCCTCTGTCTAATCTCATTGGCTCGCTGTATTATTCACGCAGCCCGTCGTAAGCGCTATCTGGGGAATCAGATGAATTAAGATGTCTTCCACATCTTATTAATATGCTCTGTACTGATTCAATTAACAGAGTTAATATTTTACCCTTAATGTTCTCACTGTGGAATAGACCAGAAGAGTTCCGATAGTGTCGTAGCAGGAGACTTAATCAGAAGTTCCGGATGAAAATGGGAATTCGCTGAAGAAAAAAATTATAATAATAACAATAATAAAGGTATAACGCCCGTTTCCTCATCCACGGATGATGTCAGGGACGTCCCCACACCTCACATCACAAATCAGAGTTTATAAGCTGAAGACTTCGAAAAGGTTTTTAATGCACAGCCGTTGTCAACAGCTCATTGATCGATGGAGTGCTCTTTTTTGATAACGTTTCGGATACAGTTTCAAACACCGATTTGAAACACTTGCAGTTATCCGCGGGTCTAACTTTGGAAACTTTCTAAACTACTAATAATTGCGTACGTTTTATTAAATAACAATGCATAAATTAAGTAATTTTAATTGATAATGGTAAAGAAATTTTTAATTGAATTTTCTTTGGTATGATCAGTGCTGTTATACGAGATTGCCTGCAACTTTGTACAGAGTTTGTAAGTTTAATGTTCCAAAAAGGTTGAACCTTTTTGTTTATTTTATTTACAGAGTGGACAACACACCTGTTAATGCAGCTAGGGCAACTGATAAAGGGGTAAGTCCGGTTTCGAAATACTTTTGTAATTAAATTGCAATTAACTTGTAATTAATTAACTTGTAGTGCCATGGGTAGTAACAGTAACTTACTGTTACCTTAATCTTTGTGACGGTGGCTCGAGTGTGTCGAGTCGTCTTGAAGAGAAGCCTTGTGCTTCTGAACCTTGGCGTTAAACACACTAAAACCTACTACTGAAATACTTTTGTTATATAATACCATAATTGTTTACTATTTTAAAAAACCTTCAAATCAAATATGCAGATAAAATTTAAAAAATGTAATTAAAAACTAAATTAAGGTAAATGGCTAAAAGGTGAGTAACATTTGTTGTAAAGCATCCTTAGAAATTTATGTTGTTCAGCTTGGGGTCCGTCTTTAGAAGAACATATGACAAAATATCACATGAATAGGGGCCTTCTATGACCTTCTATGACCTTCTATGACCTCTATTGACCTCTTTTGTTTATTAAAAGAGGTCATAGAAGATAGAATAGAAGGAAATAAATACAGAGACAGGCCGAGATTACGAATGTTAGAGGATTAATAGATCACTCATATGTGGAAATGAAGAGGAAAGCGGAAGACAGAGAAGAGTGGAGGCGTTATGTACCATGGACCTGCCAGTAGAAACTAAGAAAGAGAGAGAGAGAGAATTTAGTGACCATTAACTATTTGATTGATTGATTGATTGATTGATTTAGATTCAGACCTCCACAGTACCCAAGGCTGGTAAGGCGCAGAAGGGAACGTTCGTTAAAGTTTTTCCAGATATTGCTGAGGTAGACGATGTGATAAAATGTAAGCTCCTTTCGTTCTCTACGAGTTTAATATAGGTCGATTTTAGTGTGTTTAACGTCAAAGTTCAGAAGCACAAGGCTTCTCTTCAAGACGACTCGACACACTCGAGCTATACGAATTTAATCTGATTATTCTTCCTGTCGCTTTAACTAAAGCTGAGAGAAAATGTAGTTATTAATAATAACAGGCCTATTAAAGTAAATCTAGCAAAAGCTAATGTTAACGTCAGTTTCCTGATTCGAAAGCGATGTCAGTGACGGGCGAGCCCAGGATTTGAACCCCGCGCATACTTATCCGTGGTCGAATATCTAACCGACATCGTCACTGGCTCCAGCCACCCCAGCCACTCTTTCCAGTATTAAAAGTAAAATGTGTAAGGTGTACATTGATATTGAAACAGTTACTACTACGCTATAGGGCATTTCATTGAAATAAAAAGTGAATTTACAATTAAGCGATAAATGATTTTGCACAGATATTAAGTAATTAGCAAAAAAGATTTTCTAGGGCCCGTACCTCAGGCTAAACAGTACTGTTGTAAATCGTTATGTGTGTTTGTATGTATGTATGTGTGTATGTGTGTATATATGTGTATATGTGTATGTAATGTATATGTGTGTGTCTGTGTATGTGTGCGTGTGTTTATGTGCAGCATATCACTGCGCTCTGGTAGGAGACATTCTGCTGCAGGGTTATCTCTATGTCACATCTAAATGGTTCTGCTTTCATTCCAAACTCAGCAAGAAAAGGGTGTGTTTTTACTACTTTTACATACTTTTAATAATAATAAAAATAATAATAATAATAATAATAATAGTAATAATGATAATAATAATAATAATAATAATAATAATAAAGATTTAACATCCGTTTCCTAATACAAGGATGATGTCAGGGACGTCCCCACAGCACATGTCACAATAAATCAATCAATCAATTTCTAATTAGCAGTCATTCACTCTATCTCTCTCTATCTCTCTCTCTCTCTCTCTCTCTCAATTAGTGCACTACCTACTGGCAGGTCCATCGTATATAACGTCTCTACTTTTCTCTGTCTTCCGTTTTCCTCTTTTTATCCACAATTCAATCATGTAATTCAATCATTAAAAATAAGCTAAAAATAAGCTAAATATCTTCGTGTTCTATATATGTATTGTCGAGAGTGCTATATGTCATCGTGGCTGACTGTGTTGTCAATAGTGCTGAATGTTGTCGTGGACGACGTGTGTTGTCAAGAGTGCTGAATGTTGTCGTGGATGACGTGTGTTGTCAATAATACTGAATGTTGTCGTGGATGGCGTGTGTTGTCAAGAGTGCTGAATGTTGTCGTGGATGACGTGTGTTGTCAAAAGTGCTGAATGTTGTCGTGGACGATGTGTGTTGTCAATAGTGCTGAATGTTTTCGTGGCTGACGTGTGTTGTTAATAGTGCTGAATGTTGTCGTGGACGATGTGTGTTGTCAATAGTGCTGAATGTTGTCGTGGCTGATGTGTAGCTTATGGCCGTTTTGTTTAGATTGCTATACCGGTTTCCATGGTGATGAACATAAGCAAGAAGAAGACGGCTATCATCATTCCTAATGCTATCAGCATCGTCACAGCCAAAGAAAAGGTACTTAGACATACACATAGCGTGTTAAACACATCATACAGAAACTTAGACATACACCTAGCGGGTTAAACACACATCACACAGGTATTTAGACATACATCTATCGGGTTAAACACACATCACACAGGTACTGAGACATACATCTAGGGGGTTAAACACACATCACACAGGTACACACACATACAGCTACAGGTTAAAGTTAGGGTTATAAGTATTAAAATCTAAGAGCTTATTTAATATTAAAATTGATGGATTGAGTATTAGATTGAGTATTAGATTGAGTACTTAGATTGAGTACTTAATTGAATACTGATCCATGGTTGTTCACTGTTTGACTCGTTGCTTAGTTCAGAGCTTGTTCAACCAGTAGTTTAGTGTTCAACTCTAGTCTAGAGCATCTTAGTGCACTGCATTTGAGTGCATTGCATTTGAGTCTAGTGCATTTGAGTCTATTGCATTTGAATATATTGCATTTCAGTCTACTGCTTTTGAATATATTGCATTTCAGTCTATTGTATTTGAATATATTGCATTTGAGTGCATTGCATTTGAATATATTGCATTTGAGTGCATTGCATTGAGTCTAGTGCATTTGAGTGCATTGCATTTAAGTGCATTATAATGTAGTGTATTGTATCTCTGTATTGTATTTTATTGTATTGTATTTTAGAGTATTGTATTTTAGGGTAGTTGTTGTGTTGTATTTGACAGTTTCTGTTTGGCTCGCTAATGTCTCGTGATAATACCTATGATCTCATGCACGATGTGTGGAAACAATATCAACAGGTATCTGCGCTAGCTGCATTTCTATTCCTGCTGAAATTATTAAGATGAAACACTTTAAGTTATCATTTAACCGTTTGCTGTAAAACACCCTTATAATACGTATACAGCGCTAGTATATAAATCCTATTTTTTATAAATTTGATCAAATGGCTCAGTATCTTTTGCTAAAGATATCGAAGACCAAGTCCTGCCCGCTGTATCACTTTACTATTTAGAATGCTATGGGAAGTACGTGACGTGTTTATGCATGGCTGATATTATTGTTGTTGTTGCGTCAGTTGATGACGTGCTGCATACGTCATAATTCTATCCATACGTCATAGATTCCATTCCTAGTCAAGGCCGTCGTGATAGCCTAAGCTCAGTGATACTTCAGAACAGCATGACTGAATGACTGACTGACTGACTCACTCACTCACTCACTCACTCACTCACTCACTCACTCACTCACTCACTCACTCACTCACTCACTCACTCGCTCACTGAAGAATTTTATGTCTCGCTGTTAGCTGGTCATAAATTATTAAAGTTAGAATCTCTCTATACTGTTAATACCTGCAGCCAGAAATCATTTCTGATAATTTTTGTGTTTTCTATAAATGCCAATGAATTTATCTGTATTGACTATTGATTTGATTTATTAAATTAATTGATTCTGTAATTTCTGTTCTAGAGTCTACAAAATGATTCAGAACAAAACTTGGTGAGCACAAGAACTTTTATTCTTCTTTTACTAGCTTTAGAAATGTTCTGTCGTCCTTTACAACATCTAGCACTCTGAATCGAGCGGCAGATAATACTGGTTTGATACAGAACTCGGGTGAGATTTACTGGAGATCTGTTGGTTTGCCAACATTTGATCAAAAACTCTGGCTCATTTACTGATCGCCGTACTGACTCTATCGAGAGCTCTATGTTGTGTTGAATGATAGAAGTTATCAGAGCTCTGTCTAATGATGGAACATAGAAGTTATCAGAGCTCTACATGTATGTAATGTTGTATGGTAGAAGTTCTTGATCAGTTCACTTAATAACAAAGGTGTCATATTGTATCATCTAGTTTGCAACATCTCTCAAGTATTATTGTCAAATATTTAACAAGTAACATTATCAAGTATTTATGTGCCTACAATATCTACTTTTTACTTCTATTTAGAAGAATAAAAGTGGATATTGTAGGCACCAGTGTATTGTAGATATTGTAGGTAGATATATTGTAGGTAAAGTAGATATTGTAGGCAATATTATAATCCTAGTTAATGCACTGGTTTCATTCTGTACTCATGTATAGACGTCTGATGTAGTATTTTATATTGAAATACTAACACCAGACATACACGAGTAAAACCTGGAATGAATAATGTACCTCTCAGGAGAACGCAGTGGAAGAGGAACAGATACTGAGTAACTCAATGACCAGTGCGCACACGAACAGTAGCGAGGACAGCCTGACGCTAGCCTCGTCCTCTGACTCCTACTCCTCGCCCCTGCCCTGTGCCGGGGGGCCGCCACACGCCTCTGCGGGCAGGCCCGAGGGGCTGGCCTCGAGGCCCGGGCACGCCTGCTCCTGCCTCAAACATTCCACGCACCAGCGGCCAGGCCTCAACGGCTGTGCACATCTAGAGAATACTTCTATATTAGGTTAGTGCCGTGAAATTGTGGTGTTAAAATTTTTGAATATAAATCTATATAAATCAATAGATTAGGCATAACATGTAGTATTGAAATTTTCTTATGAAGAAAACGTTTGTAAACCGTACGGTTAATGCTGAATAAAAATGCTCATATGTATTTATATAAGATTAGGATAAGTGTTGGGGAAAGTATTCATATGTGTTTGTATTTGGTTAGGGTCAATGCTGAATAAAGGTATTCACATGTATTTGTATTTGATTAGGGTCAGTGTTGAGGACGCCGCTAACATTCTGGACTGAGATTATGACCTGGATAAAACGGTGACTAGACAACTTTTATTTATTTGTTTACAATTAATTACGCTAAATTTAATTAAAATTAGATACCATTCTTAGATATGGTTTATGTTAATAAATAGAAGACTACACATCAGATTTTAATCTGTTAATGTTAATGTTAATGTTATTGTTAATCTGTTAGCGATTTCAGAGATACACAAATATGACTGTATATACAATAGATCTTTGACAGGAGAAAACACTTTTAATATTTTGTAAAAGAAAGTGGAAACATAGGAGGAACTTATTATTTATGTTGTTTAAGTAATCACTAATAAATTATTTTTATAAAGTAATTAATAATTAATTATTATTAAATAATAATTAATTATTATTAAATTATGACCTGAATTCGCGATTGAAGTTGATATCATCTGTAAATTATATCACTGTTTGACTAAAGACACAATTACTATACCAAATTCTACATACATTCTTTATATATGCTAAGCGTTGCTTGATCGTCAAATCATGCAATCTCTCATAGACTCTTTCCTGCTTTCTCTCCCTCTCTCCTGCTTTCTCTCTATCTATTTTTCCCACTCTTTTTCTATTGCTCTCTATCCCTCTATTTCTCTCTCTCTCTGTTTCTCCCTTTTTCTCAATTTTTTTCTCCCTCTCTTCTCTCTCTTAGTCGCTCTCTCTAGCTCTCTCTACCTCTTTGTGGTAAATGCACGTGATTAATGATTGTGTTAATAGTATACATAATTTTGTTTTGTTGTTTTGACGTACAGTTTACCGAAGAACATTCTAATACTCGGCATATCTACCTTACTGTAAGTATTTCTATAAACAGTTCTTATTATCAGTTCTTATTATCAGTTCTTATTATCAGTTCTTATTGTCAGTTTTAATAATTCTTATTATCAGTTCTATTGTTATCCGTTCTAGAGATTTATATTTGTGAATTTATATGTCTCTCTGGGTGTTTGTATGCTTACATGTCTCTGTATGTTTGTGTGTTTACATCTCTCTGGGTGTTTGTGTGTGTACATGTCACTGTATGTTTGTGTGTTTACCTGTCTCTGTGTGTTTGTGTGTTTACATGTCTCTCTGTATGTTTGTGTGTTTACATGTCTCTCTGTATTGGTGTGTGTTTAAATATCTCTGTATGTTTGTGTGTTGCAGTGTAATATTTCTTCTATTTTCCGCTCTACTTCTTGCCTACAAGTTACTTCAGCTTCAAACGAATATTAAGCCGTCAGGGGGGGCCTGGGCTCCCCACTCATCTCCTCAATTCTCTTCAAATCCGTCCTCACCCTCTGACTGGAAGCCCGAGTCTGACCCCTCCCTCCTACATCAGCGAGTGTGAGTTCTGATTTAGTCATTTCATTTAGTCATTATTATTATTATTATTATTATTATCATTATTATTATTATTTCATTTAATGTAGAACGTTGATTCAAGCCCTTACTAATTTCTATTTTTTCAGTTGTTTATTTATGACAATTTGATTATATCGAACAAGCTACTTACCCACTAATTGATTGCTTGATTGATTGCTTGATTGATTGCTTGATTGATTACTTGATTGATTGCTTGATTGATTGATTGATTGCTTGATTGATTGATTGCTTGATTGATTGCTTGATTGATTGATTGATTGATCTGTGTAGATGCATTTGAAATGTTGTCTGTTTTTTAAAAGTTGATTTATTTATTTATAAACTAAAAAGTAACTGATTTATTGAGTAATTATTTGATTTAATAATTAATTATTTAATTAATTAATTAAGCGGGTTATCTGTCTGACTAGGTGTCTAGTATGCTAGCTGTCCTTCTCATTGATTGATTGATATATAGATAATAGATGGATTGATTGATTGGTGATAGATGGATTGATTGGTGGATTGATTGATAGATAGATAGATAGATAAATAGATAGATAGATAGATAGATAGATAGATAGATAGATAGATAGATAGATAGATAGATAGATAGATAGATTGATCGATTGATCGAGTGATTGAGTGATTGATTGATTGATTAAAGGAGGGAGGCGGACGAGGAACTAATGTACAGGCGGCAGGAATATCACTTCACAGCCATCGAGAGAATTAACTCTGTGCTCGAGTCCCATATACACATGCTTGATCAGGTATGATCAATCAATCAAACAGTCAATCAGTCAACCAGTCAATCAATCATACAATCAATCAGTCAATCAATCAATCAATCATCTAGAGAGAATCAACTCTGTGCTCGAGTCCCATATACACATGCTTGATCTGGTATGATCATTCAATCAATCAATTATTCAATCAATCAATCGATCAATCAATCAATCATTCAGAGAGAATGTAACTCAGTGTTTGAGTCCCACATACACATGCTTGATCAGGTATGATCAATCAATTAATCAAGCAATCAATCAATCAGTTAATCAATCAGTCAACCAATTAATCATCCAGAGAGAATATTCTCAGTGCTTGAGTCTCACATACACATGATCAAGCAATCAATTAATCAATTAATTAATTAATCAATCAATCAATCATTAAAATAAATCAATTGTCCAGAGAGTATCAATAGTGTACTTGAGTTTCACATGGAATTATTTCGTTTTATTGATTTGTAATGTAGATAAATGAGGCGATGAGGAGTTTAAAGCAGATAGCTTCATCTACTTGTTTCCAAACCTCCAGTGATCACGTGACCTCTGAAGACGACTCATCAAGTTCTGTCATTGATGCAACACTGACCAATCAGCTGCATGATGAAATCTGATTGGTGAACAGCTCTGAGGCATGATGAAATCTGATGGGTGAGAATGATTGGTGAATGACTTGAATTTTATTCCACTGTGATTGGTGAAGATCTGAGCTGCTCTCGGCTAATAAGTTAAACTAATTGGTGAAGCTCAGAATATAACTGATGTAATTGGTGGAAATCTAACCAATGAACTTAATCTCAATAGCCTATTATTGATGTACAAACTCAATGTACCTCGTTCTTATGTCTGTAGACTTGTTCTGCGAAACAAATACAACCAATGAAATTCATCGTAAGATTTAATTGGCACGTGCCTAATAAAATATATCAAATATTGAAAATTGATTAATTCATCATTTGGAAACTGACTAGGGGTGATCCA
This sequence comes from Enchytraeus crypticus, assembly GCA_905160935.1. Taxonomy (NCBI): domain Eukaryota; kingdom Metazoa; phylum Annelida; class Clitellata; order Enchytraeida; family Enchytraeidae; genus Enchytraeus; species Enchytraeus crypticus. The sequence goes on from CAJHZI010000426.1 coordinate 676,853, forward strand.
TATACGAGAAATTGGTTGAAATTTACGAGTAGAATATCAAAGAACGTATTATTGAAGACTTGACTGTTGACGTTTACTATATTAATCAACTGATAGAAGTAGCGATACTCAATTGGTGAGGGTTCAACCAATGGGCAATGAGAGGCAATTTGATTGGTGGAACTCAGCAGTTGTATAACGCATTGTGATTGGTTCGGAATATTTTGGTTCTGATCTTGCTCAATTGAAAATCCAGAAATATATGAGATTGATTCACACCTTTTTAACTCAGCTATGATCACTTACATAACGTTGTTTATTATATGTGCAATAAACTTGGTAACTTGTGTGTGATTAATATTTAACTTGCCCAGTCTGTATCATGACAATGTTTTAGCGCATTATGTCTGTGTAGTACTAGATACGTAGTATAACAATGTAAAATAACGTTTAGAGTAGCTACAAGTAGTTATAGCATCTTCTCGTCATTCTTTCATACAGCTGGCATTCTTCTCATCATCACATGTGATTTTCAGGTGGAAATGGTGATGTGTTAGAGATGATTATGAAAACAAATAATTGTTGTTAAAAATGTTTCATCTAGTTTTTAATGCGAAATTTACTGATAGTTTTTAAACTATTGCTTTAAAGCACATAATTATATAAGCGTAAATTTTTGTATAAGTTTAAGGCAATTCAATGAACGATTTACTAATTTTGTTGTAATTTCTAAGTCGCATGTCAAAGTTAATCTTCATATTTCTTAAGTCAACTGATGAAAATCAAAGGTAAGGCAGATGTTCATTAGCGCATCATGTGTTGAAATTCCACACAAGTCTACCAGAGACCTGGACCGGTAATTGGATAATTAACTGAACTGCCTCATTTAATTTCCGCCGTATTAGAGTATCAAGGACATCGCGGATGATTTCTGCACTATATTTTGTGTCGGTGCTTAACCTTATGCAGGATTTTTAACAGAATATTTGCAGATTTTAATTGATAATAAAGTAATCCATTAATAATCCATTTGATTTACTAGTAATCGAATAGTTGTCACGTGGATTCGTTTGATTTCTTCAAATTTTGATTTCTTCGTAGGTTTCACATAATTGTATCTGACTATAAGTTCTCTGATTTCTTGTTTTAAATAGAGAGTGGCGTCAGTAGAAAGTTAATTTTTGTAAATATAGTGTCGAGTGGCATTGTAAATGAAATTTGATGTGTATGATCTGCTGTTTAGGGTTGCAGATTAAGTCTTTCAATTAAAGTGTAATAAAACAATGGAATCTGTCTGTTAATGAAAAGGTAAGTCCTATATATTCATAAATGCTAACCGATGAGTTAGCGCATGCTTCACTCAATGTTCTCGAGATTTCACTGTCAGAGGTGGTTAGAACTAGCTAGAACTGGTTAGAACTCGACAGAGCTGTTAGAACTAGCTAGAACTGGTTAGAACTGGCAAGAACTAGCCAGAGCTTGTTAGAACTAGCTAGAACTGGTTAGAACTGGTAAGAACTAGCCAGAGCTTGTTAGAACTAGCTAGAACTGGTTAGAACTAGCTAGAACTGGTTAGAACTGGCAAGAACTAGCCAGAGCTTGTTAGAGCTAGTTAGAACTGGTCAGAGTTAGTTAGAACTGACAAGAACTGACCAGAGCTTGTTAGAACTGATTAGAGCTGGTCAGAGTTGGTTAGAACTGGTTGGAACCCGTAACCTCTTGATTCTGCTTCACCTACTGCCTGGTCTATCTTTCTATCAAGAATTGCATAAATAGATAATTGATTTTATTATCAGAATGTATTGAAAGTTAAAAAATCAGAACTTCATGAACCTCATTCTGGAATAGAAGTCTCTAAGCAATAGATTCTTAGAGACAGTTTTGTGGAATAGCTGATATTAATATGATAGAAAATTTGTATTTATTTCATTTGTCATAGTTCTGTAGGTAGTGACGAGAATTGTGTTTTTAATTTGTGTTCGGTACTTGTTATAAACTACATCATGTTACTGCATAATACTTGAAGGTGATTCGTTAACAACAGCTGCTGTTTGTGTTTATGTGCAAAAACTGCAGATTTTATCGGAAGCGCCAAATTGTGATAGGGTGTTTTTATTGGTCTTTTTATTTGAATTGGTGGCTAATAAAGTCCTTACAGTTTGCTGTCTTCTAAAAATAAAGAATCTTTATCCTGATATGATGTCTCCAATAACTTATACTGAGATCACTGACTTGAGATCTCTAAACTGAGGTCTGTATATCATAATGATATACTTTATATCCACTTTAGCAGAGCGGTAACAATAACTGGCATTTCACAACATCAACATCCTGTGAACTTGGTGATGTATACACAATCTTGAGAATGTATAAATATATTTTAATCTGGGTCATTAAAATATGTCAGTCTTTTAGTGTAACTTTTGCTGCTTAAGATTCGGTTGATATTTTATGTTGGGTATTATATCAGTGGATTAGACTAGTGGACACGTGACTCATCTATCACATGACTCATCTATCACGTGACTCATCCATCGCGTGACTCGTCTATCGTGTGACTCAACTATCGCGTGACTCATCCATCGCGTGACTCATCCATCGCGTGACTCGTCTATCGTGTGACTCAACTATCGCGTGACTCATCCATCGCGTGACTCATCCATCGCGTGACTCGTCTATCGCGTGACTCGTCTATCGTGTGACTCAACTATCACATGACTCATCTATCGCGTGACTCATCCATCGCGTGACTCGCTATCGTGTGACTCAACTATCGCGTGATCATCATCGCGTGACTCTCCCGTGACTCGTCTATCGCGTGACTCGTCTATCGTGGACTCTCATGACTTCTATCGCGTGACTCATCCATCGCGTGACTCGTCTATCGTGTGACTCATCCATCGCGTGACTCATCCATCGCGTGACTCATCCATCGCGTGACTCGTCTATCGCGTGACTCGTCTATCGTGTGACTCAACTATCACATGACTCATCTATCGCGTGACTCATCCATCGCGTGACTCGTCTATCGTGTGACTCAACTATGACTCATCCATCGCGTGATCATCCATCGCGTGACTCTATCCTATCGCGTGACTCATCCATCGCGTGACTCGTCTATCGTGTGACTCAACTATCGCGTGACTCATCCATCGCGTGACTCATCCATCCGCGTGACTCGTCTATCGCGTGACTCGTCTATCGTGTGACTCAACTATCACATGACTCATCTATCGCGTGACTCATCCATCGCGTGACTCGTCTATCGTGTGACTCATCGCGTGACTCATCCATCGCGTGACTCATCCATCGCGTGACTCTCATCCATCATCCGTGACTATCGCGTGTCTATCGCGTGATCCATCGCGTCGTGATCGTGTGACTCAACATGATCACTATGACTCATCTATCGCGTGACTCATCCATCGCGTGACTCGTCTATCGTCTATCGCGTGACTCATCCATCGCGTGACTCATCCATCGCGTGACTCATCCATCGCGTGACTCGTCTATCGCGTGACTCGTCTATCGTGTGACTCAACTATCACATGACTCATCTATCGCGTGACTCATCCATCGCGTGACTCGTCTATCGTGTGACTCAACTATCGCGTGACTCATCCATCGCGTGACTCATCCATCGCGTGACTCGTCTATCGCGTGACTCGTCTATCGTGTGACTCAACTATCACATGACATCGTGTGACTCTATCGCGTGATCATCCATCCATCGCGTGACTCGTCTATCGTGTGACTCAACTATCGCGTGAATCGCATCTATCGCGTGACTAATCCATCGCGTGATCGCGTGACTCGTCCTATCGTGTGATCACTATCGCGTGACTCATCCACGCTGACTCGTCTATCGCGTGCCTCGCTATCGTGACTCAACTATCAAGTGACTCATCGCTCCATCGCGTGACTCATCCATCGCGCGTGACTCGTCTATCGCGTGACTCGTCTATCGTGTGACTCAACTATCACAGGACTCATCTATCGCGTGACTCATCCATCGCGTGACTCGTCTATCGTGTGACTCAACTATCGCGTGACTCATCCATCGCGTGACTCATCCATCGCGTGACTCGTCTATCGTGTGACTCAACTATCGCGTGACTCATCCATCGCGTGACTCATCCATCGCGTGACTCGTCTATCGCGTGACTCGTCTATCGTGTGACTCAACTATCACATGACTCATCCATCGCGTGACTCGTCTATCGTGTGACTCGTCTATCGCGTGACTCAACTATCACATGACTCATCCATCGCGTGACTCGTCTATCGTGTGACTCGTCTATCGCGTGACTCATCCATCGCGTGACTCATCCATCGCGTGACTCGTCTATCGTGTGACTCAACTATCGCGTGACTCGTCTATGACGCATTAATGTCCTTATCAATATGTATCATACTTATGACTTCTCTCATTATTTCACTTTCTTGCTTTACATTGTTTACTCTCGTCTCTCTCTTCCCCCTCTGAACACTCATATCTGTTCTATTATAACTTCTGCGTACTACAAAGTACACATGCAATTATATATATATATATATATATATATATATACATATATATATATATATATATATATATATATACTATATATATATACATGCTTGAATTGTATATAAATGAAATGAATATCACAAATAAAAGTAGCTTTGTGGATAATGGAGTTAATTTAATGAATACACAACGGTTAATCAGATAATCTCAAGAATGGAATTTTTTTTAATGCAGCCTTCAGCTAACTAGTCGCCAGTGTTAGCTCAATATCATTTCAAAATCACGAGTGGACGAGAAAATGGATGTTAAACGCACCTATATAACAGACACTCCAATGAAGCTCGGCACCCAGGTAGTTTCCTATGTTGTGCTCCATATTCTGAAAAATTGTCTCAGTTACATAGCTCCATAGCGAGCACAGCATTAGGTGACGCACAATAATTTTAAATTAAAATTTTTAGATTAGAAATGCACAAGATAGATCGATTGATCGTAAATGCTTTATTAGAAGAAATAAGAGAAAACCGGCAACTGCAGCACAACAAAACACCTGAATTTAACTTTAATTAATACTATTTTAGTATCTTGACAATATTTTAATCTCTTAACAGTACAAATTTCACCCGTTTCAATTCTAACAGATCGCCACACAATCAATGCAGAACAATTAACTCAAGAAACTGGTCCACAGGCGGTATAAAACTCCACAAAACTAGATTTAATCTCAGTGAGATGGCAGCACATGTAGAGTCCAGTAAATAAGAAAACATTAATTTCATTCGACAGATGTCACAAGCACAGCATAGGTTTCATGAGTGTCAGTTATTGCATGTCAATAAGCACCGCTCTAGGTTGTAATAGTTTAGCACTGGTTTAAGTTGACTTGCTTAACGTTCAGCTCAGATGCTCAGCGATTGTTCACAGTTTGGTAGGAGTGCGCACGTACACCTGTATCAATACAACAACAACAACAACAGTTAAAGGCAATATCGAGCAACAAAATTACACAGATATCTAGTGTAGCGCTTGCTCACGAAAAAGTTAACACTTTTAATAAATAAAATAAGGAAAAAGTTGCGAAAATGTGAACAATTGCAAAATTACAAATGTAGTCTTACGTAGTGCAATGCAAGTTTAAAGAATTACTAAAACTTAGTAAAAATGTCAGTGCTTTTTTGCTCCACCTCCTAGTAAAATTTTCTTACACATATTTAAAAAAAAAAACTAAAAATATAGTTAGTTACTAGCTGCTCATAAAGACAATGGGACATTATAACTTAAGTAGTCATCTTAGAGAGAGATAGAGAGAGAGGGAGAGAGAGAGATGGAGAGAGAGAGGGGAAGAGATGGAGAGAGAGAGGGAAAGGGAGAGAGGGGGAGAGAGAGAGACAGAGAGAGAGAAAGAGAGAGATTTCAGTTAAAGCAGATAACTTACAGTCTTTACTTCTAGGAAGGCTTCGAGTCCGTAATGTCCGCTGTAATACAACCACACATACTCAAATGTTCATCAGTGTGTCAATCAATCGGTCAATCAATCAATCGACCACTCAATCAATATTTCGATCAATCGATTGATCAATCAATCAATGAATCCATCAAGCAATCTATCAATGCATCGATCAATCAATCAATTGATCCATTAATCATTCAATCAATCGATCGAACCACACATACTCAAATGTTCATCAGTGTGTCAATCAATCGGTCAATCAATCAATCGACCACTCAATCAATATTTCGATCAATCGATTGATCAATCAATCAATGAATCCATCAAGCAATCTATCAATGCATCAATCAATCAATCAATTGATCCATTAATCATTCAATCAATCGATCGAACCACACATACTCAAATGTTCGTCAGTGTGTCAATCAATCGGTCAATCAATCAATCGACCACTCAATCAATATTTCGATCAATCGATTGATCAATCAATCAATGAATCCATCAAGCAATCTATCAATGCATCGATCAATCAATCAATTGATCCATTAATCATTCAATCAATCGATCGAACAATTAATCAATCTATCAATCGATCAATCAATCAATCGATCAATCAATCAATCAATCAATCAATTGATCGATCAATCTATCGATCTCTAACCGCAAAAACACTGAAGTAATTTTCCATTCATCGTAATTCATGTCGTCACGGACTGAACATCCACAGGATGCACCTCAATAGATTAAGACAATGTGCCTTGAATCCACTAGAGAGAGAGAGAGAGAGAGAGAGAGAGAGAGAGAGAGAGAGAGAGAGAGAGACAGAGAGAGAGACAAAGAGATAACAAGTAAGGGTATTTCTGAACATACAATTCACGGCCCTGTCCTGACATCTTGTATCCACCGAATGGAGCCTGGAAAGCAAAGTGGTTGTACGTGTTCACCCTGTAGAGCAACAACAACAAGAGATAGAGCAACAACAACAAGAGATAGAGCGACAACAACAAGAGATACACAAGCACACACAGTGGTTGTACGTGTTCACCCTGCAGAGCAACAACAACAAGAGATACACACATACACATACAACACATACATACACACATACATACATACATACACACATACAGTGGTTGTATGTATTCACCCTGTAGAGTTCTCATTCTCACTCCATCTCTTTCACTCTCACTCCATCTCTCTCTCTCTCTAGTACCATCCTTTCGGTTGCTGGCTATTTATATAACTAGATATTTAATTAATTAATTATATATTTAGACAACAGCGCCCAAGTTCTCATTGACTGATTGATTGATTGATAGATTGATTGACTGATGACGCACCAGACGGTGCCTGCCTCCAGACTGTTGGCCACTTTGAGGGCTGTGTCGATGTTCTTGGTGAAGACAGCCGCAGCCAGCCCGTAGCTTGTGTCGTTGGCTCTCTCTATGACCTCGTCCACGTCCTTGAACTTGAAGATCAGCTGAACTGGGCCAAAGATCTGAAGTAGAGAGAACAACAATGAACTAAAACCATCAGTAATTAAAATCATACATATTATCATTGTACTAGAGAAATATTAACAGCAATATAAATAGAAATATTAAAGAAATCTTAGCAGCAGCTATAGGCGGCTGTTTGGCTACAGGTTGACTATATTGATTGTCCAATCGAAGAGTAAATATAATGAATTAGCAGTCGATCAATCAACTTCTGTTTCTATTATACTATTATTTCTATTTCACCAATACATGGTAGATTCAAACATTGGAGGATGGGCGAATTGGTAGTAATTATTACTTCGTGGTCCACTGCTCCAGAAGATTGTTTGGTTTCAAGTCGTTCCAGGTGTTAAGGAGCAACGGAAATACGATCAAACCTATCGTTGATACCGAATGATTTCAAGTAGTCCCATTTCAAACTATAATGATAAATTATTATGCCCTAGACCCACATCTCACGATGATGGCAATGAAGATGATGATGATGATGGCAAAGAAGATGATGATGATGATAGTAAGCACTATACTACGACACTAGAGACAAACCTCTTACTTGGCGATGATGATGATGACGATGATGTTTATGATGATGATGATGACGATGATGACGGTAAGCACTAGAGACCGACTTTCTCCCTGGCGACCCTCACGATGATGATGATGATGACGACGACGATGCTGATGACCATGATGATGACGATGATGATGATGACGACGATGCTGATGACGATGATGATGATAGTGTACACTAGACACAGACCTCCTCCTTGGCGACCCTCATGCTGCTGGTGACGTCAGTGAACACGGTGGGCTCGACGAAGTATCCCTTGTCTCCGAGTCTCTTCCCTCCACACTCCAGCTTAGCCCCCTCCGTCTTACCGGACTCTATCAGCTCCAGAATCTTTTTCAACTGAGTCTCATCAACCTGATCAATCAATCAATTGATCAATCAATCTATCAACCGAATCAATCAATCAATCAATCAATCATGCAAAATATCATCTTTCTATCTATCTATTATATCTATCTATCTATCAATCAATCAATATCAATCAATCAATCAATCAACCAATCAATCAATCAATCTATCACCTAGGCTCCAGAATTTACTACGAAAATGTAAACAAATGGAAAAGTCTCAAATAGGGGATTGACTGATGATAAGACGTAGGACAGAGAGGATTGTAGATGGTCTATTCGTATTCCGACCCTAGTTAAACTGGGATTTAAAGGAAGATGATGATGATGATCGATATGCTGGGCACCAATTTTCGGCCACTCCGATAAATGCATTGATTTGATCGATTGATTGATTTATTTTAACCTGACACGATACACTGACGAACCTGGCTGGAGCCAGTGGCGATGTCGGTAAGATACTCAACCACGGATCAGCATGTGCGGGGTTCAAATCCTGGGCTCGCCTGTTACTGACATCGCTTTCCAGTGAGGAAACTGACGTTAACATTAGCTTTATCAGCTTTTTTGACAAGACACACTGACGAACCTGGGGTCCATTCTCGTTCTTGGGATCGAAGGGGTCACCGACAGTTCTCTTCTTGGCTCGCTCCACGCTCCTACGCACAAATTCCTCGTAGATGTCCTCGTGCACGAATGTTCTCGACCCAGCGCAGCAGACCTGACCCATGTTAGCCATGATAGCCTGGTGGGACACCTCCACCGCATAGTCCACTGTGCGCACGACACAATCAAACATCACGTGACACAATCATACGTCACGTGACACAATCAACGTCACGTGACACAATGAAACGTCACGTGACACAATCATACGTCATGTAACACAATCAAATGTCTGTAACTAGATACTAGATTAAGGTGTAGAAAAAATGTGTGAAAGGGCGAGAAATAATTCCAAAGATAATGAGAAAGAGAGAAAACTAGTGCGTGACATAAAAGAAAGATAGATAGAGAGAGAGATAGTGAGAGATAAACATACAGTCAGAGTCCGGGAAGATGATATTGGGACTCTTTCCACCCAGCTCCAGAGTCACTCTCTTCAGGTTTGTCTTGCCTGATCCCTGGATGATCAACTGTCCCACCTACGAGATCAACAATGCAGAGGTAGAGGTGCAATTAATCAGTTCACTACATAGCCACACTGTAGTGTATGATAGAGATAAGATTAATCAATACACATAATCCACAGAAAGAGTGTGGTAGTGAACGAGATAGAAGAGTACTAAGAGCAAGTACCTCAGTGAATGATATAGAAGAGTACAAGGAGCGAGTACCTCAGTGGAGCCAGTGAAGGTTATCTTGTTGATGTCAGGATGGTTGGTGAGAGCAGCACCTGCTGTGTGACCCAGACCTGGCACTATGTTAATAACACCTGCTGGAAACCCCGCCTGTATCAATCAACCAATCAATCAATCAATCAATCAATTAATCGATCAATCAATCAATCAATCGATCAATCAATCAATCAATTAATCAATCAACCAACCAATCAATCAATGATGCACCAACCAACCAAAAATTAATCAATCAATCAAATCAACCCATTAATCAGAGTGGCAAACAATTAGTGCATAGCTTATCGATATAAACAACAAATGTACACGCCGAGACTACTAGAGTCTTTAAATTACAAATTATGATATATTACTAATAAAAAAGTAAACACGCACTATAGTGAAATGATCAACTATGTAGATATCTATCACTTTTAATACCACACGTTTAAACCGTTAGGCAATTGAGACCATTTTCCGTATAACCAGTCCAGTGAATATCCGAGATTTTACTCTCAGATCAGCGTGGCTGGGATTCGAACCCACGAGGGTTCAATTCACCTCAGGATCTGTCATTCAAACCTTCATGCTACTAAGGCATTGTAAACATACCTGTTTGACGAGTGAGGCGAGATAGAGAGCAGTTAGCGGTGTCTGTTCAGCAGGTTTGAGCACAAGCGTACAGCCCGCAGCAATGGCTGGAGCAATCTTAGAGGCCGCCAAGTGCAGGGGAAAGTTCCACTGAATAATACAGTAAAATACACACAGACAGAATCAATAGAAATACATTAAAATATATAATAGAATAGAGAAATACATTAAAATATATAATAGTCAATTATCGTCTATCTCTGTGTTTTCCACAGATCATTGCTACCATTAACTCCTTCCACTACTCCATTGTAACTTCATTGACAAATCATGGATTCTCTTATAACGTCCCTGACATTGCCTTATGACGAGGAACGGACATTAAATTCTTACTGAATGATTGATAGCAGGCTTCTTCAAATCACCGACTGTTAAAGCTGGTAATGCTAATGTTAACGTCAGTTTCCTAGCTCGAAAGCGATGTCTGTGACGGGCGAGCCCAGGATTTGAACGTACACTATAACATGAATGAGCACGGGAGCCATAGAGCAGTTGATTGATTTATTACTTTTAACTGATTTTCTGGATTTTGAAATTTTCACCGTTCATTTTCCTTGCCGGCTTCATTTTGACTCAATAGTGCTCGATGTTGTCACTGATCAACAACAACAATTAGAGTGCTACAGTCATCAATAATAATAATAACACACATTATAGTGAAATGATCAACTGCGTTGATATCTATCACTTTTAATACCACATGCTATATCCGTTAGGCAATTTTGTCCATTTTCCGTGTAGCTAGGCCAGTGAATGTCCGAGATTTTACTCTCAGATCAGCGCAAAAATCTCAGACATTCACTGGCCTGGCTACACGGAAAATGGACTAAATAGCCTAACGGATATAACACGTGGTATTAAAAGTGATAGATATCAACATAGTTGATCATTTCACTATAATGTGTGTTATTATTATTATTGATGACTGTAGCACTCTAATTGTTGTTGTTGTCGTGATTTAGAGATAATGACACATGTCACTCACGGGTGTGATAGCTCCGACCACGCCCACAGGCTCGTGTCTTGTGTAGCAGAACACGTTACCATCTACACGTCAATCAATCAACCAATCAACCAATCATAGCTCCGACCACGCCCACAGGCTCGTGTCTTGTGTAGCAGAACACGTTACCATCTACACGTCAATCAATCAACCAATCAACCAATCATAGCTCCGACCACGCCCACAGGCTCGTGTCTTGTGTAGCAGAACACGTTACCATCTACACGTCAATCAATCAACCAATCAACCAATCATAGCTCCGACCACGCCCACAGGCTCGTGTCTTGTGTAGCAGAACACGTTACCATCTACACGTCAATCAATCAACCAATCAACCAATCATAGCTCCGACCACGCCCACAGGCTCGTGTCTTGTGTAGCAGAACACGTTACCATTTACATGTCAATCAATCAATTGATCAACCAATCATAGCTCTGACCACGCCCACAGGCTCGTATCTTGTGTAGCAGATCACGTTACCATTTACATGTCAATCAATCAATTGATCAACCAATCATAGCTCTGACCACGCCCACAGGCTCGTATCTTGTGTAGCAGATCACGTTACCATCTATATGTCAATCTATCAATCAACCAATCAACCAATCAATCAATCAATCAATCAATCAATTACGTGCCAGTGGCTTATGAGCGGAATAAATAATCACTTGCAAATAAAAACGATCAATTAATCCGTCCACCAAACAATCAATTTTTAAATAAATTAATAAATAAATGAATCAATCAATAAATAAATGACTAAAGCAATAAACAAACAATATGAATCGAGATATCAATGAAACTGGGCATATAAAAAGTGGATAATAGCCACACAAGCACCTGAGTGGGCATTCAATCATTAGTTAGTTACTTTATGCTACAAAACCGTGACCACAGTCAATTAAAGGAAGCATTCAAGCCAAACTGGCTGGAACCAGTGGTGAAGTCGGTTAAACATTCGATCATTGATCAGTATGTGCAGGGTTCAAATCCTGGGCTCGCCCGTAACTGACATCGCTTTCGAGTGAGGAAACTGACGTTAACCTCAGCTTTTAGGTTTACCATGCCACGCAACAGATCACTCTAATCACAGACCCCTGGATCACCTACCAGCTGGAATAGTCTGCCCTACGATCTTATCAGCAAACCCAGCGTAGTACCTCAGAACCTTCTGTGCCATCAGAGTGTCACCCAGGTACGACATGGCGAATGGCTTGCCATTGTCCAGTGTCTCGAGCGTCTACAGCCAATCAATCAATCAATCAATCAGTCATCGATACTCACCGGCAGGTATAGTCTGCCCAACGATCTTATCGGCGAAGCCTCCGAAGTACCTGAGCACCTTCACCGCGCCAGTCACGTCACGCAGGTAGGCAGCGGTGAATGGTTTGCCGTTATCTAGAGTCTCCAGGGTCTAGTTGAGTTAATCAATCAATCAATCAATCAACTGTGTGGTCACTTAATCACGTCTCCAGGGTCTAGTTGAATTAATCAATCAATCAATCAATTAATCAATTGTGTGGTCACTTAAAATCAATACTATCAGAGTCAGGCAACTAAGGAATCAAAATATGGAAAAACATCAGAATCAATTAATAGTAACGAGCAGTAAAGACTTGTAGCATTTAACTAGTCAATAAATTACTGTCACTAGTGTAACTAAGAGGAGCGAACGAGTTGTAGTCTAAATTTCTAATATAGTAAAGCTGGTAAAAGCTAAGCTTAACGTCAGTTTCCTCACTCGAAAGCGATGTCAGTGACGGACAAGCCCAATATTTGAACCCCGCACCTACTGATCCGCGGTCGAGAGTCTTGCCGACTTCGGTAAGACAAATTTAATAGTCGGTAATAAAGAATTTACTAGTATACCATAGCACATATACTGACAGACTTGCAAGAAATTTAATCAAGATGATATTTAGCACCACAATGTCACATGATCAAACCAGCAACCCTGGTCGTTTATTTTACATGTATACTACTTTAACCTCAGCAGCGCTGACATCTATAGCGATGTATATTGTCATTATTACACAAAAGTTGAAATAAATCAACGACATTCGCCTGACAGTTTACTACGGTTACATGAGATTTCATACAGCTATAAAATCGTGTAGTTCTATTGTGCGGCACATTGCAGACATACTTATAGAAACATTCATCTTGTTACCGGACAACTCGTGGATACAGCACCGTGAGAGAGAGAGAGAGAGTGTGTATTGAAACATGATAGATGTTAATATAGGTACAATGCAGGAGAGAGAGAGAGACAGAGAGAGGAGAGAGAGAGTATTGAGACATGATAGATGTTAATATAGGTAGATACAATAGAGCGAGAAAGAGAGATAGATCGAGAGAGAGAGAGAGAGAGAGAGAGAGAGACGGAGGAGAGAAAGAGAAGGGGAGAGAGAGTATTGAAACATGATAGATGTTAATAGAGGTAGCTACAATAGAGAGAGAGAGACAGAGAGAGAGAGAGAGAGAGAGAGAGAGAGAGAGAGAGGGAGAGAGAGAGAGAGACGGAGGAGTGAAAGAGAAGGAGAGAGAGAGAGAGTGGGAGAGAGAGTATTGAGACATGAAAAGAAGACGGTAGATCTACCTACAGATAACGCTCATATTTTATCTTCGTATGAAAAGAATTTGAAAGATTTCAAAGGAATTAACTGAACCCTCTAATTAACTCGCGCATTAGTTGATGTAAGGACACAAGAGGGCGACGGCTTTCATTAGACAGCAAGTGAAGTATACAGCAGTTGAAGGTCTATATTTATACTCTCCTACATTAGAATTTATTTTCACTAGAGGCTCTCAACTAGAAAAAAGAAACAGAAATCAATTACCTTAAAAATTCTCCCTTAGTTGCCAAGTAGTTGATAATTAGTTTTATATCAACATAGCATATCGATAGTATTCCCATCTATTGCTCTCTGGTTGTTTGTGAGTAATGTAGGCCTATTTATAGTTTATGTATATTTTAGTTTTTAGACTCTTGCTGGACCATTGTTGGATATGATACAACAAGGATGATGATGCATAAAATATATATTCTGAAAGTTGTCACGAAATATACAAATTTTGATAGTTAGTAGAGTTAATATAGCTATTTGCGTGAAATAACCATTATCTTATTTGCTGTAAAAGAGACGTTTGTAGGAAATTGATTAGGCTAATATTCTTCTTCATTGATCAATTATAGTAGTGCAGCTGTTAAGCTACAGCTGCTAAACAGCTGTAGCCTAACAGCTGCGCAGCTGCTAAATAGCTGTAGCCCAAGAGATTCACAGCTGCTAAACAGCTGTAGCCCAAGAGATACACAGCTGCTAAACAGCTGTAGCCCAAGAGATATACAGCTGCTAAACAGCTGTAAGTGAATGCTGAGCTGGTACGGACAAGTTGGCGCAGAGTTGTTTAGATTACGCTCTGAACTTTGTCGCATCGTCCTACCGTCTGCTATTTATTAACCACTTGATCTACGCAACCACTCGATACATGTTGTTATCTAACTGTAGACATTTGTTTCTGCCACATCTAGCAGGCTAAAATAACCTGATTGCATAGCCTAGTTACAAGTGCACTGCTAGTTATAAGTGCACTGTCCTGGGTTCTGTTATAAAACACCACAATGACGAGGCGTAAATTCTATTAAATACAACTAGATGATACAGCAATAATATTGTGGTACCTAGCAGTTCTAGTTACTGCATGGTAGGTTACATACCAGTGACATACCAGTAACTTGCTATTACCTAATTTTTGTGACGGTAGCTCGAGTGTGTCGAGTCGTCTTGAAGAGATGCATTGAGCTTCTGAACCTTGACGTTAAACACACTACAACCTAGCAGTTATTGATGTCTAATATACTGATCTTTGTCATAGACCCAGCTTTAATTAAATCCTAGATATTACTCTGATCGGCTCGACCTGGAGTTGAACCCACGACACTTAATTCAACACAAGATCGGTCATTTAATATGGAACAATCATTCGGCATTCCTGACTCTAAGTGACGCCCTACGCAATGAGCTATGGGGACAGTTAGATGTGCCTCAGATAAAGATAGCAACAACATTATTACGAGCCTATTGGAGAGCTTAACGTCGCGCTCATAAGCACAAAACGTTTCTTAAGAGAACTCAGTCACTGTCTCGTAGACCCAGAGCACAGGCACCACTCTCAGATCCCCGACTTATCCCTCACTTATCCAGTCAGATCCCTGACTTATCCCTCACTTCTCCAGTCAGGTCTCTGACTTATCCCTCACTTCTCCTCGACGTTTCAAACGCCACCACAGTAACGACTTCAATGTCGGACGACAAAGTAAGGGATGATTTTAATTATTTAGTATTTAATTTCAACTAAAACTTTTGCAAGTTCTGAATTGTTGCCATTGACTTCCGATTACTTCTTATTCATCATCAGCATAGTCTGCGACTATTTTTCAACTGCATACGTCTTCAAGATTTCTTAATTTTTATACTAAAAAAGTTAAATATGTTCAAATTATGCCTCCACTGACTTTTCCCATATTTTTACATATTCCCTAACTTTTCCCTGACCACTTTGAAATTCCCTGACTTTTCCAGGTTTTCCAAGAGAGTGACGACACTCAGATCAGCTACTGGATAAGTACAATCCTCCGTAAAACAGGTTTCCTATAACTATGGATAGAATATCATTTTTTGTAAATACTGCAACAATTACATATAAATATAATTCTAAAGATAGTGGTGTTAAGTTGTAAGTTATGATTATATATAAATATAACACTGAAGATAGTGGTGTTAAGTAGTACTCACAGCTAGCTGAACTCTGTGAGCCTCGATGAGATCAGCGAGCTTGAACAAGAGGCGCCCTCTGTCAGAAGCGTCGAGCTTCCTGTACTCAGCATCTCTCTTGAAGGCTGCCCTAGCGGCCGCCACTGCCTTGTCTATATCTGCCTGTGTGCGAGTACAATACGATACAGTAGAATACAATACGATAGAATACAATAAAACACGATACGATACAATACAGTACTATACAATATATTAAATTCAATACCATACAATACAACATAACACAATACAATACAACATTACACAATAAAATACAACACAATACAATACAGTACAATGCAACACAATACAAAACAGTACAATACAAAACAATACCTGACAATACAATACAGTACAATGCAATTACATACAATACAATACAATGCGGCGTAACACAATATGATGCAATACAACCTGCTACAATACATAACATTGTAATTATGCTGACATCAGATGTGACATCAGATGTGACATCAGACATGACATCAGACGTGACATCAGAAGTGACATCAAGTGTCACATCAGATGTCACATCAGACGTGACATCAGATGTGACATCAGACGTGACATCAGATATTACATCAGACGTCACATCAGACGTCACGGCCTATAGAAGGGAGGCTAAATAGCGTAGAAAAAATAGAATGTCTAAATAGCGTCATGAAGTTTTAAATGACAGATCTGAGGTGAATTGAACAATCGTGGGTTCGAATCCTGGTCGCGCTGATCTGAGAGTAAAATCTCAGACATTCACTGGACTGGTTACACGGAAAATGGACTAAATTGCCTAACGGTTTAAACATACGATATTACAAATGATAGATCACAACATAGTTGATTATTACTATAATGCGTGTTTACTGTTCTACTTTTTTTTGCTACAGACCTTGTCGCCCTCCTGAACCTCAGCAAGCTTCTCTCCTGTCGACGGGTTGATAGTGGCGAATGTCTTGCCGCTCACCGAGTCCACAAACTCGTTGTTTATGAATATCTGCAGAAAACACAATGTAAATATAGGCAGTGTTTATGAATATCTGCAGTAAACACAATGTAAATATAGGCAGTGTTTATGATTAGCTGCAGTAAACAAAACGTAGAGGTAGGCAGTGTTTATGAATATCTGCAGTAAACACAATGTAAAGATAGGCAGTGTTTATGAATATCTGCAGTAAACACAACGTACAGGTAGGCAGTGTTTATGAATATCTGCAGTAAACACAACGTACAGATAGGCAGTGTTTATGAATATCTGCAGTAAACACAACGTACAGATAGGCAGTGTTTATGAATATCTGCAGTAAACACAACGTTTAAAATAAGCACGGTTCCTGAATATTTATAGTAAACAAAGATAGGTAATGTTTGTGCATATCCGAAATAAATGAAAAGTAAAAAAAATTATTGTTTATTAATATCTGCAGCATACAAAATTATATAATGTATGCTTATTATGCAAAGAACAGCAATGATGGAATAATAAAGAAAAAAGTAACAAAAACTCTATTAAGATAGAGTTATTAGTTTAATAGGAGATTTGCATTCTTCCATCTCTCTCTCTCTCTCTCTCTCTCTCTCTCTCTCTCTGTATATTGCAGAGGTTTTAGGGACCTCTCTCACTTGTGTTCTGCCAAGTGGCAAGTCCAAGGTATATATTCATACTCATGGGAGTCTGCTTTCACGCTCAAAAATGATCATTCCATGGATTAACAAGTTAATCCCTTCATAGAAGGCAAGAGATTTTTGAGATATGCAGGTAATGAGTTATTATTACACATTGACTTTAAATCACATATAGAAACACATTAAAAATATAAAGCAATTAATTTCAATTTTCTAACTACCACAGAATATAGTCAACCTCTAAATAAAACTAATTGTACATATACAGTAAAATAGCGTACTTCACCCATAAATAAGTTAGGAAATCTATCTAGAAAAGCAACAACAACATAGGCCAACAAAAGTGTTACACTTACCGGAATATAAAGCAAAATAAGCTTGAATATCATCCCAAAATATTGTCATGTCCTCAACGTCATAATAGGGCCTAGTCACGGTTAATTGTTAATATTTTCTTTGCAAAATATACACGATTTATTTGTTTTATCAAGTAATTATCACTGAATGTAAGCATTCACACCAGTGACAATAAAAAAGCAAAACTGTCACACGAAACTGACGCCTAATTTTCAGACATAACCCAAACCATAAATCATACACGTGCCAAAATTGTTATACTAAACTGGAGTTTAGCAACAGTGCATACCTTCGTAAATTCCACTTTAAGATCTTTCACGGGCTCGGGAATCTTAGGAGCGGACATTTTTGATGGATTACTGGTACGACGACTGTCAAGTTCGTTGCAAACTAAAGTTTTGTAGAGAACTTTATGTTTAATTTTAACAGCGTAACTTACAATTCGTCTTGTTAGCCGGTAATGCGAGGCTGACAGCTGCAGCCTGGGTTATATAACCCCAGACACAGCTCAGCTGCTGACCGCCCAGCTGCGTCCGGCTGATGTGCTGAGGCCTAGCTGCTGAGGCCTAGCTGCGCTCAGCTGCTGAGGCCAAGTAGCAGCTGATGGAGAGGCTAGCTGATAGCGAGGGTGCGGGAGTAGTCATCCCATTTAATTCAATTCAATTTCCCTACAATAAATAATTATTACCAGATCTGACAAACTCAAATCATTGACATATTACATATCAAAATTGCATTAAGTAAAAGCGATAACTAGATTATACAGGAAGAATATGAGAAAAGGTACAGAAAATATTTTACAAAAGGAGATATTAGACCTAGAGAAAGTTTTAAAGTCATTAAAATAAGCTGTAAAATATTGAAATATGAAATCATTATATTTCTGATTGTCTGATTAATTTTGTGTGTCACGGACTCCCTAAGTTAAAATTAATGCTAAATGCTAAATTTATAATATCTCAGGTCAACGTCGGCCTAATCTCTCTAAAGCATATCAGCAACAGACCAGCCCTGAATGTTAACCCGTGCTGTGGGTACCAACCAGATCACTGACTCCGCACCCTCTATCTAGATAGTCTATTAGACTGCAGCCTTTAGATAGTCTTTTAGACTTCAACCTCTAGATAGTCTATTTGACTGCCGCCTATAGATAGTCTATCAGAGTGCGGTCTCTAGATAGGTAGTCTATCAGACTGCAGCCTCTAGATAGTCTATCAGAGTGCGGTCTCTAGATAGATAGTCTATTAGACTGCAGCCTCTAGATAGTCTATTAGACTACAGCCTCTAGATAGTCTATTAGACTGCAACCTTTAGATAGTCTATTAGACTGCAGCTTTTAGAATAATTACTGAAAAGTTTACATTTATTGCGCCTCTATTAAGAATAGAAAACAACGTCGAATGCAGCCATGTTGCTAGGCAATGATGACTAGGCAGAAATTACTGCTGACCTTACATGACTAGCCCTACAGGCCTATTTGTGCGGGCTTCCGTCAAGATAGAGTTAGAATGATTCAGGGCTGACAATAACCTTCAATTATATTATGTCAGAATTTACAAAAGTTCACCGTAACTTTGTGTAAATTATTTCTGCTTGTATTTTACGCTCTAGTTAAATTAATTTTTAAAAATTATAAATACAACATAAGCTATAAAAGAGTTGCTCCTGCTATTATGGCTTCCTTTGAAGTCTGCAAGACTGCTAATATGACGTGAAAGAGTAGGCTAGTGAAGAACTAGACGCTACTTATCAAACACGTATGTAGCACTTCCTTAGGTTTATACCTCTTATTATTGACTTTACTTAGCAATTTTAGCGACTAAAATGGTACCTGAAACAAAAAAGGAAGCCATCACCACCAGGGTTCAGTAAAGCGGCACATGGATTTGTACATGGCACAGCGGTATATGGATTTGTTTAAAAACAAACGGAAACATTACTTGCACTTTACTGGTTGTATAACATCTGTGAGACCAGTGAGAGCACTTAATACTGATGCTCATATAGCGGGATCCACTCAAACATTTATTTCATTTTTTTTAACTTTCTTCAATGAAGTTTCCAAATATGTTCACTCTCATTAAAATCCACTTCAGCAGTTGAGTGGGTTATAATGGAATCATGGGAATCAATCACAGTATATAGGCCTAATGATCAAAGCACTAGGACAGTACTATGCAAAAGCGAGTAGACTATAACAAACTGCAGGCAATTGGCGCACCGGTTAAATGACACAATGATCAAGTCATAAGCTCTGATTAAATGACACACTGATCAAGTCATAAGCTCTGGTTAAATGACACACTGATCAAGTCATAAGCTCTGATTAAATGACACACTGATCAAGTCATAAGCTTTGAATTAAATGACACACTGATCAAGTCATAAGCTCTG
Organism: Enchytraeus crypticus; assembly: GCA_905160935.1. Classification (NCBI taxonomy): domain Eukaryota; kingdom Metazoa; phylum Annelida; class Clitellata; order Enchytraeida; family Enchytraeidae; genus Enchytraeus; species Enchytraeus crypticus. The sequence goes on from CAJHZI010000426.1 coordinate 697,386, forward strand.
CTTAAATGACACACTGATCAAGTCATAAGCTTTGAATTAAATGACACACTGATCAAGTCATAAGCTCTGATTAAATGACACACTGATTAAGTCATAAGCTTTGATTAAATGACACACTGATTAAATGTCATGAAATTTTCAGGACATTTGATCAAGGTAGGGTAGCTTTGCACTCCGAAGCATTGGCTTTGAAGAAGTTTTAGCTGGGATTTAAATTAGGTAAGAGGGCTTAGTTGACGTGCTGACGGGTTTAACAAGGGATTCACAAAGGTTTATTAACTAGGGGCTTAACTAGGGGTTTATCTAGGGGCTTAACTAGGGGTTTATCTAGGGGTTTAACTAGTGGTTTAACTAGGGTTTAACTAGGGTTTATCTAGGGTCTTTGATCGTAATTCTGCAGGAGCTTAGTTAGGATTTAGCTGGATGTTGGTAGGGTTTCGGTTAGAGAATATTAATCACAATCAATAACTTCATCTAAACACTCTGAAGGTCCTTATTTATTACCTGCTACAGATTCAATGACAATTCTATTCCAAGTAGATTCATAAAAAGGTAGTTGCACTAATTTGACTAAAACAATAGTTACAAATGACCGTAATAAATCTAGAAACCGCTACTACAGAATTTCGCGCTATTTCTTGCCAACAGTGCAATATAACGAGACTCACATTAGATAATTATGCACATACACACAGACACATACACGCACAGACACATACATACATACATACAAATACACACACATACACACAGAAAACGACAACTAAGAAAAGTAATCAACATGATTTATTGCACATCAATTCAAATGAAAATATTAAAGTAAATTCTACAAGGGAATGGTGATCAGCTAGATAGGATTTACTGCACTACGCTATAGACTTAGACATTGTTCGCTATATCTGTGTGGGCTTGGCATTTTGCTTAGCAGTGTAACTGATGGTCAGTCTACTTGTTTGTATGGCTGCTTGTCTGCCTGTATCTCAGTCTGAATACTTGCACTATACACAGAGTGTGCTTATATTTTCGTATATCGCTATCATACATATAATATCATCATCGTCATCATCATCATCATCATCTTCCCTTAAATCCCAGTTTAATCAAGGTCGGGATACTAATAGACAATGCATTCGTTTAAGTTTTTGTAGCAGTTTCTAGAGCCTAGGCGCTCACCAAACGAATGAATGCCCTTTTTGACATTGGTGTGGATCTTAGTGCTTTAGTCGCCTTCTACGACACGTTCATTTTTACATGGTTGGTCTATTCTTAAAGAAACCCGGAAACAACACGGGGAACCTTACATTTTTTATATATAATATTATATATTTCTACATTTAAAACAAAAGGACATACATTTAAGTTCAAATCACATAAGCATAATAGAATATTAGCAGATTTAAGTGTATTGCAGGTAATACAGCTGTTAACACAGAAACAACAAAATTACCACAAGAATTACCATCATTCATTATTAGTAGAGTCACTCAAACTTTGTTAGAAAATGTCTTGCAAACGACATTAGTTCTTGCAAACAACATATTAATTCTTCAGGAGCTTAAACTACATATAATACGCGCACTATTTCATTCATTCAATTACAATGTCAAAATAACAATTTTTCACTTAAATATAAAATATACATTTACCAAAATAAAATGTAAAAAAGTAGGTTAAGCAAGTTAAAAAGCTCAATTTAAAATCTAGATCTTAGAATATAGAAGCACAGCTTGCAGGGAGTATACAATATTCAGGCGCTGTTATACACAAATGAATCAGAAGTGTCTGATCATTTAACTCAACACTACATATAGACAAGATTAGAGGAAGGGCTTAGAGAGAGAGAGAGAGAGAAAGAGAGAGAGAGAGAGAGAGAGAAAGAGAGATAGATATATATATAGATATATATATATCTATATATATATATAATATATATATATATATATATATATATATATATATATATAAAGAGAGAGAGAGAGAGAGAGAGTAGAGAGAGAAAGAGATAGAGAGAGAGAGAAGTGGCTTAAAGCTATAGAGGAGTGGCTTAGAGCTAGAGAGGAGTGGCTTAGAGCTAGAGAGGAGGGGCTTAGAGCTATAGAGGAGTGGCTCAGAGCTAGAGAGGAGTGGCTTAGAGCTAGAGAGGAATGGCTTAGAGCTAGAGAGGAGTGGCTTAGAGCTAGAGAGGAGGGGCTTAGAGCTAGAGAGGTAATGTTAATGTTACAATGTGTTACAAGTGTTGGCAATGTTGCAATGTGCTTAAATCCTCATTCCATCTGGATCAGCCAGTCCAACATAAGCGAATTCCTGTGAGCGTCTTCTCTTCTGTATCAGCAGCACACAGCTTAGCAGCATACCCAACACCTGTAGTAATAATAATAATAATTATAATAAAGATTTAACGTCCGTATCCTCATCCAGGGATGATGTCTGGGACGTCCCCACAGCACCCATCGCTGCAGATCAATTCACCCAGGCTAATCTGCAAAAGAAATGTGACGAAAAGTACACATCACAACACTCAAATCACCTGTAACACATCACAACACTCAAATCACCTGCAACACATCACAACACTCAAATCACCTGTAACACATCACAACATTCAAATCACCTGTAACACATTGAAACACTTACATCACCTGTAACACATTGAAACACTTACATCACCTGTAACACATTGAAACACTTGCATCACCTGTAACACATTGAAACACTTACATCACCTGTAACACATTGAAACACTTGCATCACCTGTAACACATTGAAACACTTACATCACCTGTAGTACACAAACAGTCAGCTGCACGTCAGTACGTCCAAATATATAATAGACTCTTAACAAAAGATATGTTATACATATAGACCAGTAGAGAGAGAACCTAACAGGAATGTTGTGTCTAAGATATAACAGACACATAGCACAAGAGATGCTAAACATATAGGCTGGTAGAGAGAGAGAACGTTAATAGGAATGATAAGTCTAAGATATAACAAACACATAACAAAAGAGATGTTAAACATATAGGCAGGTAGAGAGAGAGAACGTTAATAGGAATGATAAGTCTAAGATATAACAAACACATAACAAAAGAGATATTAAACATATAGGCTGGTAGAGAGAGAGAACGTTAATAGGAATGATAAGTCTAAGATATAACAAACACATAACAAAAGAGATGTTAAACATATAGGCTGGTAGAGAGATAACCTAACAGGAATGTTGTGTCTAAGATATAATAGACACTTAACAAAAGATATATAAACTGGTAGAGAGAGATGTAACAGGAATGTTTCTAGACATGGTTGGTTAGAGAGAAGTTCACTCACGAGAATGAAGGCGAATGCTCCAGCCACACAGGCAATGATCAGTAGATGCCTCTTGAGCCGCTGCTTGATCAGCAAATAACAACCCTGCAAGCATTACATCCACAGTGATGAGTGCAAGATCAGATAGTACAGAGCTCTGTTTGTGTAACAGTTAGATAAGATAAGACTAGATAGTATAACTGTTAGTATAAGATAAGATCAGATAGTATAACTGTTAGTATAACTGTTACATAAGATAAGATCAGACAGTATAACTGTTAGTATAACTGTTAGAACAGTTAGATAAGATAAGATCAGATATTATAGTGTTTGTATAACTGTTAGATAAGATAAGATCAGATAGTATAACTGTTAGTATAATTGTTAGAACAGTTAGATAAGATAAGATCAGATAGTATAACTGTTAGTATAACTGTTAGATAAGATAAGATCAGATAGTATAACTGTTAGTATAACTGTTAGATAAGATAAGATCAGATAGTATAACTGTTAGTATAACTGTTAGATAAGATCAGATAGTAAAGCTGTTTGTATAACAGTTAGATAAGATCAGATAGTAAAGCTGTTTGTATAACAGTTAGATGAGATCAGATAGTAAAGCTGTTTGTATAACTGTTAGATAAGATCAGATAGTAAAGCTGTTTGTATAACAGTTAGATAAGATCAGATAGTAAAGCTGTTTGTATAACAGTTAGATAAGATCAGATAGTAAAGCTGTTTGTATAAGATAAGATGAGATAGTATAGCTGTTTGTGTAACAGTTAGATAAGATAAGATCAGATAGTAAAGCTGTTTGTATAACAGTTAGACAGGACCTGAGTGTGTAGTGTTCTATCCAGTGTATCCTGTGAGGCATTGCCTGTGGTGTAGCAGGAGTGAGGGAAGGGATAGACGTGATCAGAATGGTTCCTGTACCATGGAGTGTTGTACCAGTCAGTCGCGTTGTCCACACCACAGCATGAGAACTGTTACAACAACAACAACAGATCTGTTACAACAACAACAACAACACAGCAGCTGTTACAACAACAACAACAGTAGCAACAAAACGAGTTTATGGAATTCATTAGCAAAATGTACATGAGAAAGATGTGAGTATTTCTAGAAACTATAAGGAACAGAAACTGGTAAAGCAGTCTTGAAGACCAGTCATGCGACGTAGCATATTATATGGATGTTGCCAAGAAAAGTTCAACATGGGTGAGTAAACAGGATGATTGACTCATTAATTGATTGATTACTAAATGATTGATAGATTGATTGATTAATAGACGAATTAAATCATTCGACTGATTGATTGACTGATTGGTTGGGTTGTCAGTCGGTTATCTGCTGATTGATCTATTAAATTCATTATTGAAGAAATGCTAAAAGATGGATTTATTGACTGATTGATAGATTAATGATGGACTGATTGATTGATTGACTGACAGAGTTTTTTTGGACGATGATACTCATACGTGATTGGATGATGATACTCACACGTGATTAGATGATGATACTCATATGTGATTGGATGATGATAATCACACGTGATTGGATGATGATACTCACATGTGATTGGATGAGGTCAATCTCGGTTGTGACCTCTGTGACCTCAGAGTACTCGCTCAGACTCTTGATGAGCAGCTCATGCAAGTCCTCGTCTATCTCATTGTGGTACAAGAAACTGAGCACCGCTCCAGCTACCATCCCAGTGAACAGCATCAGCAGCAGTGTGAAATACTGCATCAATCAATCAATCAATCAAGAAATATATAAATCATTCAATCTATTAATCAAACTCTCTTTATCCACAAACGTTTCCTATCAGGTTCATGTCAAACACTGTCTGCAGTTTTTTTATATTTCTTTATATCTAATACAAGTGTAGCAAGGCAACAATAAGCTTCAGTAAATCTATATAACAGTGGCTCCTCTGAAGAGAGGTGTATTCAGCAGAAACTTTATTAACTGACATATCAATAGATTGATTTATTTACTGCTTAATTTCCTTTATGATTGAATGATAGATTGATGGATAGACTGACTGATTGATTGACTGATAGATAGTCTGACAGATTGATTGATTGATTAATTGATTGATAGATAGACTGACATATCGATCATATTGATTGATTGATAGATAGACAGCATATCGAATGATTGATTGGTTGTTAGATAGTCTGACAGACTGATTGATAAATTTACTGACAGACATATCGATTGATTGATTGACTGATTGATTGACAGATAGACTGACATATCGATTGATTGATTGATACTCATAGTAACTCATACCAGTCCAGTAAGGCACTTTTGATTTTGGCAAGCTGCCAGGAATCCTAGGACGCCCAGTAAGAAAGCCAGTGCTCCCACAACAACGAGAATGAGAGCTGGTAACAATACTGTGCTGAGAGTGAGCTGACCTGTGTGTCCATAAGTCATGTAGCCGAACACTAGTAGGGTGCCTAGAGTTATCAGTGTGCCTCCTATAGCCTGCAACCAATCAGTCAATCAATCAATCTATCAATTTACAGCTTGAATAATAGTAAACCAAATGAAATAAAATTACAAGTAAAAGCTAATGCTAAGGTTAACATGAGTTTCCTCACTCGAAAGCGATGTCAGTGATGGGCGAGCCCAGAATTTGAACATACTGATAATACATACATTTGAACATACATACATTTGAACCCGCACATACTGATCCGAGGTCAAGTATCTTACCGATGTCGCCACTGGCTCCAGCCAGCCACAGTAACAAACCAATATTCATGTAAAAACAATAGTTATTATATAGAGGTTATCATCCACTAAGCTAAAATGAAGAGCATTAATTGCTATGAAGACAGCCTTACACAGAAAAAGATGTTGATAACAATGAGACACCATCTGGATAAACATGTGCTTATCGACATCTTGTTATTTCGCTCCAACGATTCCACGCCAAATCTCTTCTTCTCACAACTTAACAGCAGCTCTGTGTCTATATCAGGCAGCATATAACATATAAGTTTACAATGTTAAGTTTAATATCTTCTTTTAAAGTTTATTATACTATAATAATAAATCTTTAACACTTTTGATGTATGGAAAGTGTGTATCCGTTGGATGGTTGAATGGATAGAACACTTACCTGAGAAGCAAGAGACTATCAGTTCAAATTAAATCGAAGAGTAAAAAAACGTGCCACTTTGAATATTTTTTACTTTATAATCACGTGATCAAACAATTGAGCAAAAAGTAGATCCTGTTGCTGTACTTATCAGATATAACCTGGCAGATAAAACAGAATGTAATTACGTCATAATGCGCCAGATGAAAGCTTATCCAAGACCACAAACGATATATTAAATTATCAAATTATTTTAATTAAATTACGATGCCATTACTTTGCTAAGAGAATGTAGAACAATCGCAATTAGCATCAAGTAACGCCATTTCCAATTCTTAACGAATTACAAATAGATAATGTAAAAAGCATCGATACCTCTCAATATAAAGAACAATATTAGCCGAAAAAGAACACTATTAGCCGATAAAGAACAATATTAGCCGATAAAGAACACTATTAGCCGATAAAGAACAATATTAGCCGATAAAGAACACTATTAGCCGATAAAGAACACTATTAGCCGATTTATACTTTTTTATTTTTACAGAATTTAATCTAAATACCTGTTGTTATTTACTTCGGAAACCGAAACTTATGAATATGTAACAGGCACATGACCTGAAGATTTGTTCTTCTTCTATACGACGTCGTTTAAATTGTCTAAAGTGATTGGAAAAGTTCCTCACCCACAGAGAGGAGTGGAGAAAGTCTATTCGTATCCAGACCCTTGCTAAACTGGGATCAGGGGAAGTATAAGAAAAAGATGATGATGACTATATGCATAGCTTAAAGAATAAAGTGGGGAGCCCAGCGGAATTTTGATGTTTTTCTACATTAGACTCTCGTAGTCTATGTAAGTAGTCTATCTTAGATTCAGGGGAGTCCATCCCTCTCCCCCCAAGTAACGACGCTTGCGTGCAAATTTCTCACCCTGGCCTAACGTGTAACTATTTTCCCTTTCCGTCTTATTGACTCCATGTCTTTTTTCTCCAAGTCTTTAAATAGTGAAATGAAACCCTAACCCTAACCTAACCCTAACCCTAACTCCCCCCCCCCCCATTTTAGTAACGACGCAACTTCGGCCGTTGTTAACTTTTGTGTGGACGCCCCTGCACAGTTTGATTATATTTAAACCGTGCAGGCGTTTCTTTAATTTTTGTTGTTGTTGTAAAGTTGTAAAGCCTATGTTAGCGTCAGTGCCATCTCTCTAAAGCAATATCATGGACAGGCGCTTCCAGGAGTTGAATCCACTCATAGTAACCCGCGGTCTGATATCTAACCGACAATGTCACTGGCTGGAAGTGGCGTTTTGTGTGACAGGCCACGCATTTTAGACGTTATGATAATTAAAAACTTGGCGGCATTATTAACTATTTAATTCATCACAGGGAGCCACTAGATGGGTACCGTGCCAGGCTACTTCAATACTCGGAGGTTCTTATCGTATTTCTCTACTAAACATCCTAATTTAATAATAATAATAATCACAATAACGGTTTTACGTCCGTTTCCTCATCCAAGGATGATGTCAGGGACATCCCCACAGCACACATCACTACACATCAATTCACCCAGACCAATTTGCAAAAAAATGTGCAGAGGAGCAAGTAAGGTCCTAAACGAAAGCCAGTCCGGTGATCAAAAAGGAATTGTCAATATTGGCCGAAATATACTATACAATGAGCGGCAGGCAGCATATCATTACCAGCCTAGGGACTTTATCTTCTGAGTAACGACGTAAGTTAATGGGATAACAGAGATGAGTTACAGCCGCAACCTGTGGTAGCATAGTGTGCTGGACAACTTCTTGGGCTGAGGAAGAGGGCGTTAAATATCTCTAGTATATAGACGAATCATGATCTGCTCCGGTATTGGTTTTTTGGGAAATGAATTTAAATCATTTTTGATTCCTTTAATCTTTTTTGCTTGTTAGCTAAGCCTTAGTATCACAGTGCTCGATATTGCATTGGCAATACTTATTTTAGCTCGCCGGCTTGATTTTGTCTCAATAGTGTTCAATGTTGTCATTGATGACAGTAGCACTTTAATTGTTATGTTATGGCAACAGTAATAGCTAACGACATCAAATTTTCATTGAAACGTTCTACTCAGACGAATCTTAAACAGCTACATTGAATTAGCTTAAAGCCATTTTATTTTATTATCAACGTATAAAATTCGTAAACACTTAGGCCTGCATACAAAACAGAACGGCCGATAAAACTTTTATTAAGTCGAACGAAACTGTCCAATGAGAGCACCCAGACACTTACTCGTTAAAACAGTTCAAACTCGTACAATCAAATTGAATCAATCAATCAATCAATAAACAGCTAGTTAGAGATCACAGAAGTGGATTAGTTCAATAGCCATTGAGTAACAACAATGATTGATTGATAACCCAATAGAGCACTGTAACAATAGAACGATCTGTACAACAATAATGTCACTGCGCAACATTACAGCCACTGCTTGCAATGATAGAAATAAAATTTAATTTATTTCAATTTTATTCACGAATTCAGAAAAAATCACTTTGAATCGTCGTGATCTCGATGGGCTGTGTCAATAGATTTGTGTTAAGCTGTTTTTTCTTGTAGTACAGTTTATTGAGTTATTTATCGCACTGTAGTTTTTAATATCAAGATCTATAGAGGACCGCGGACCCCTATTACTAGTATTATTAAATTATTTTTATCAATCATCATTATCCTCCTCCCTTGAAACCCAGTTTAACCAGGGTCGGGATACAAATGTCTCAAATCCTCTCTGTCCTACACCACACCACCAGCCAATCCCCTATTTGAGACTTATTAAATAATTTCTATCATTATTTGGGCATTTCATAATATTCACTAAATTCACGTCTATATCACAATATCCTAGTCTCGCAGTAGTCTAGCCGGATTTGAACAGCAATATGGCGACTTGACCGAGATAGAAGTAGATGAAATGCTTCGTCTCGTGCGTCACGTAGCTGCCAAAGTTACGTCCAACGATGCAGTGCCACGTTGGGTTGTACTTCTTGTCGAATTCTTTCTTGATGAAGGCGGCGATGTCCTTCTCGATGTTGTACTTCTCGAGAGCCTGTGTGGCACAGTCTACTGCATCCTGCTGCATGTCCTCAGCCATGTCCGCGTTCTTGATCACTGCCTTCCTGTCTGTCATGTCTGCGGTCTACTGATTAGCTACGAGATACCTGAAAACATATACGTCATATATATATATATATTATAGCAATAGTAACGGTTTAACGTCCGTTTCCTCATCAAAGGATGATGTCAGGGACGTCCCCACAGCACACATCACTACAGATCAATTCACCCAAACCAATCTGCAAAAGAAATGTGCAGAGGAGAAGGTCCTAAACGAAAGCCGGTCCGGTGATCAAAAATAGTCAGGGCAGATTGATTACGTCTACAGTGTGAAAAGGTAAGTCTTAAGATTGCTACAGAATGTTGAAAGAGAAAAACCAGAGTGAAGATTAGCAGGTAGAGTTACAGATTGTGGATGCTGCGTAATATGGTAGATATTGGATCATTAGCTGAGAAAGACATAGGGGCCACCTCGCCATAAGTAGAATCACCCAAGAATAATATCAAAACACCCGGTATATCAAAACACCCGATATATCAAAAGGAATGTTATATACGATTTAAAGAAGCTCTCGTTTTTTGGACATAGAAGAAAACGGAAGATAGAGATGAATGGAGGCACAATATATCATGGACCTGCCAGTAGGCAGTGCACTAAGAGAAAGGTTAGATCATTGACAAAAATCGTGTTGTTTATTTTCAAGCTTACTTAGTAATTTAACTAAATTTACATAACAGTTTCTGAGTCAGAAAGCGAATTACTCCTTGTTTAAGACTCATTAAAACCCAATAAAAACTAAAAAACTAGACCTACACAATTAACTAAGAGAAAGCATAAAGTCCTCTATACATGTACATAACTAACACAATATACATATTTAGGCTAGATATGACATTAAACAGTGTTTACAGAAAAGCAAGGTAAAAAGCTTTTTGAATGAAAAAATAGCTTTATTTTCTGTTTTAGACCCAGCCTAATGACACATATCTATGCAACCTAAAATACCTAATTAGGGCCTAATATCTAACAAGTAATTTACTCTTCAGTCTCTCTCCCTCTCAAGTGTTGAGTCCAGGACATTAAAGAATAGCCCAACCGTAAACTGTACGTATCGTAAGAGACGACTGAGCAAGAACTGAGGAAGACAACGGCAAACCAACTTAGAAGCCGTATATTTCACAAGATATAGGCTACCATAACGTGCGCCCAGTTCCCCTAGCTCTCTTATTTCTGAAGTGCAGTCCCCCTCTAGGTGATCTCAATACAATATTAGGATATCTGAATATACATTACAGGGGGCCTCAAGAATTCTGACCGTTTCCCTAGCTCTCAATTCCCACTAAGTTAATCACTGTTTAGACTTATATTTAAATGCATCAACATTTGCCGTCATACTAACTTTAGTATAAATAAATATCATTAACTTTATACGCAAAAAAGCCTGAAAATGGTCAGAAATAAAATATGAAAACATACCTTTTACTTGAGTGTACTGTTACGTTAAAAGTCAAACACGTCCAAGTGACTAGCCAGCGCAACCTTATAACAAGTGCTCGTCACCACGGCAACAAGAAAGAAATTTCTGATTGGTTCTCATCTCATCTCTGATTGGTTAGAGTCAGTAGAAAGCTTCAGTAGAAAACCTGCAGTCGAGTCAGGGTTGTTGTTCGCAGTGATGGGAAAGAAGCTATTCCTTAAATTCATCACAATAAATTAACTAGACTAAATACCGTTAGGATTACTAAAGTCCAGGCATTTTCATTATCATTCCTAATAGTCTTTTGAGTACAAAGGCTACATAAACGTAATTAATTAACTTCAGAACAGAAATACATTTCATTGGAAGTTGATTGAGGCATAAAATGCATTAATTGAAAAGCAGTTGTACACGCACTATATTGCATCAGAGCTGGAAAGTTCGATTGAGAAAAGTCCATATAATGAAATAACAACGTCATCACCTTGAGGAGGCTCAAGCTCATTCATTAGACTCATTCAGTAGCAATGCTATGGCGGCTTTCTCACTTAAACTGAGTTTTCAATCAGTAAACTCGGTAGTTTACTTTGTAATTAATATGATTATTGTAAAATCCACGGCTACTCCTATTACAGTTAAGCAATACACATTGTCTCTAAACTTGTATTATAATTTATCACCATCATCATCATCGTTAGTAGTGGTAGTAGTAGTAGTAAATGATAATTTTGGTTACGTTGACAATAATCAAATCAAATATACCAACTTACATCTTTCTTTTCGCGCTCATTAAAGAGCACTACATAAGCTAACACGTTAAGCCTGTTAGAAGAGGCTATGCCTTATCCACACCTACATTATTGCTTTGGAATATATATTTTGAATATACATGTAATATGACTTTCGAGGTTATTTCCAGTTACACTCCTCAGTTCTCGCTCACTTCCCTCTAACGACACAAGCAGTTAGCATTTGGTCTATTCTTCGGTGTCCCGGACACAGCACGGGAAAGCTGAGCTCTAAGCATTTGCTTCATACCTTCCATTTTCAATCAATCAATAAGAATTTAACGTCCGGTTCCCCGCCATAAGGCAATGTCAGGGACGTCAAGGATTTTGCACCATATAGCAGTGAATTTTAAGTAATGTTGTATTTTGTGAGTTTTTGTGTCTAAAATATAGTGGAATGTTTTCAGAAATTTCTTAATCCCATCACTTAACTACTGTGGCAACAAGGAATGCGTTGCTATGGAAACTGAACAGTTCGTCTGCCGGTATCTGGTCGGTTTTGATTGGTTGGAAACTTGGCAGATTGAGAGACTTGTAAATTCCAAATAATTAATTTAAGTAACCTTTTAAATTCCAATCAATTTTCTTTACAATTTACAATTGTTACCCGATTATTCATTACCTAGCTATTATACCCTTCCAAAGAAAATTTATTGGTTAACAATTCTTTATAAAATAAAATATATTTGTTATAAATGGGTTGCGACGGTGGCTTGTATACACGTCGTTCGACAGCGGATAAGTATTTACAGGGTTCAAATCCAGTGCAAGCATTTATAAGCAAAATTACACCGTGCTTCTGCTTAAAACGACTTCATGTATTTTACTGAGAATTGTATGGTGAGATGCTGACTCAGTTACTCTAGTCTTAATATTCCATTCTAAACAGAAGTTAAAGTGTGAAATTGAATTGAGAGCTAAGGGAACGGTACAAATTTATGGGTCCCTGTAACATATTTATAGGTCTACTACAATCTTATATGGGCCCCTAATGGGGAACGCATCTACAAAAATTGAGATCTATGAGAACGCAGTTCCTCTGAACCCCCCTCCCCCCACTTTAACCACTGTGTCAAAAAACACGCGAGGCGACAAGCGAATCTAATGAGATTTACATGTGGAATGAAATTGCCGTCAGGCAAACTATATAAATATAGCATAGAACTGTGATTGCGCCTCGGAGAACAGGAGTTCCCTAGCCAGCTCTTGATCTGATCGATAAACAAGTCACACAATGAGCGATATTATAATATACAATAGGAGCGATATTATAATAAATAACATGAGCGATATTATAATATAGAACTCGAGCGATATTATAATATATAACATGAGCGATATTATAATATATAACATAAATTCGTTGAAATGACTCACATCAATGCCTGGCCGGTGATGCGGCCTTGACAACCTGATTAGATATATCTATATAATCATATTACATAATGCATACGCACGACAAGTTGACATTATCGTTGATACTACATACATGATTAACCTTCCATCGGCCTCTGATTACATCAGTATTTTATCGACTGACCTAGCTGGGCGCTGAAGCTCGGTCACTTAATTCCAACTCTCCTAGGTAGGCAGTATGCAATCGACCACGCACTCTCACCTCCTACAATATTGAACTGAATGCTATATATAGAGCAATAATTGAAGGTTAGAAATCATTGCCTTCAGTTCTCAAGTGAACACCTTCAGGACATATATACTCTCTGACGTTAAGTTTAACGCAATAGTTCTGCTATATAGACGTTAGTTCTGCTATATTGCGCCTAAACCACCTTTTCTTTAACTCCCTTTACTATGAACTGAATTTCTGGATTTTGGAATTTGCACCGTTTTTGGACCTTTTTGCTCGCTGGCTTGATTCTGTCTCAATAGTGCTCGATGCTGTCATTGATGATTGTAGTACTCTAATTGTTGTTTTTGTTTTTATAGATCTACGCATTATTAGGACAGACCGAAACTATATGAACCTAACGTGGCGGCTTATGAAGTATTGTATAATATCTATGGTCTCTCTAACATGCCAGGGAGAGAGCTTGATTTAAACTTGTTGTATCAGGTAATTCCACGCCAGCGTTGCCACTGCTGGACTGCAGCTCACTGGTCTATATGATCAGTTACCAAGCAAAGCATTGTTGAATTAAATTAGAAACTACTTGTAGCTCACTGGAATGCAGCAGTACTTTTTTATTTATCTTTCTAATTATTTAAGATAAGACACCGTCGAGGATGATATAGCGCTAACAAAACGTTATAGTAGCTCGTTTATAGTAAAACAATATCGTAGCGCGGTATCGGTTACATGGTCTAGGACTCGATATAAAACTTCTCTGATATCCAGATAGCTAGGTTTCACATCATAAAGCATTGCACGCAGGCCTTTGTGTAGAATTATGTTACCTATCTGCGGTTGTCAGATTGTTTTGAAGTAATCAAAGATATTATATTATCATAATTGTAGATTGTAACGTTTCACAACATAAAGTAATAAAGTAAACACGCATTACAGTGAAACGATCAGCTGTGCTGATATTTATCACTTTAATTCCACATGTTTAAACCGTTGGGCAAGTCAGACCATTTTCTGTATAATCAGTCCAGTCACACCAGTGAATGTCCAAGATTTTACTCTCAGATCAGAGCGGCTGGGATTCGAACCCACAAGGGTTCAATTCACCTCAGGAATTGAACCCACAATAATAAAGCCTATGCCTACACGTTTATGCAGACAGTTCGACTCACATGCTAACAGCAGTGCGGTTATTAATTTCCACATTAAAACGTTATTTTTGCGCCTAAACCACCTTTTCTTTATCTCCCTTTACTTTGGACTAAATTTCTGGATTTTGGAATTTGCACCGTTTTTGGACTTTCTTTTTTCTCGCTGGCTTGATTTTGTCTCAATAGTGCTCGATGCTAACATCGAACAAGATATACAACTAAATAGTTGAAAAATACAACTTAAAGGATAAAACTGTTCTATATCGTCAATAAATAGGCCTATAATAGTTGAGTATGAGATTGAAATAGTTAATAAAATGCTAATAATAAATGAGCGTAAAAATTACAGTAAAATGATAATATATTTTTATATGTTAATATTCTACTAGAATCTATAAATTTACATGGAAATTAAATAGGCAAAAATATTCTGCTAAACTTAAATTGTAGAATTCTGAAGGAATTTGGAACTCAAGGAATTTGGAATTCAAGGAACTTGGCTGTAAAATGGTTGAGCCATTGGGCAGTGAAGCAGCTGACTGTGTATACAGATCGAAATCAGGTTTGACGACCTTACGAACAGCAGCGCCATACATTAGAGCCTTGAGAGCTTTGGATGCCAACCAATCAGAACTCTTCATTCATCTACATCATCAGCAGCCTTGTGACCGGCTATTTCATAGGTCGCTGAGGGAAATACCCAGATATTTATCAGGCTGGGAATGCCTGATTAAAAATAAGGAATCAGTAAGAAACAGCTGGGAATTGGATAAAGGCAGTATCTGTAACAAGAGCAGGAAAATAGGCAATTCAGTTAAAACTGCACAAATAAAAACACCCTTATATTCAGCAAGACTTACACGACAGTACACTGATTCATCTAGACCACTGACAAAGGATTTGACATCTCGACAATCCTATGTACGATGTCCCCACAGCGCTAGACAGGTTTGGATAGGCAACCGTGCGGACTTCACCAATCAACCATTTTATGAAGTCCAGTGTAAGATGCGCTGTGTATACATAACTAGTGCAGTTACCCAACTGAGACTTCCTAGTAATTCTCCCATGATAGTACAGGGTGATATGCTTGCAGGCACGGATACCACTCTACAGCGGATATTCGTTAATACCGCGGTAGCGAGTAAACGTCGTGAGAGAGAAATCATACCTTACGGTGATGACTTCAAATCGAATAGGGAAAACGTGGGACGCATATCTCGTCTGAAGTTGTTGACACCGGGAAAAGATTTGAGGTCAAGCGCAATTGATCATCAGAGCTTGGAATGTGCTGCTTCGATACAACCCGGCACCCCACGGGGTGATTTGAGGTCAGGAAGTGGGACATATTCCAAGCCTCTAAGCTCTGGAGTACCAACTCGTCTACCACACTACTGCACCACACCACCATACAGACCTACAGAGACTGATAGACATACATCTAGGACAACTACAGGTGCGAGCAGAGATACGTTTACATACCACGCTGATAGAAAGAGATACATTGAGGAGTATAGAGAGGCAAAGCTAGAGAGACAAGGAAAGAGAGAGACAGGTAGAGAAGAAGATTCAGTAGAGGACCCTTTCTTCTATCTGCTGAGAACTATAAAGTAAGTATACAGGTCGTTAACTAGAACTATAGAGTAAGTATATAGGTCGTTAACTAGAACTATAGAGTAAGTATATGGATCGTTAACTAGAACTATAGAGTAAGTATGCAGGTCGTTAACTAGAACTATAAAGTAAGTATACAGATCGTTAACTAGAACTATAGAGTAAGTATACAGGTCGTTAACTAGAACTATAGAGTAAGTATGCAGGTCGTTAACTAGAACTATAGAGTAGTCCTACGAATAGGTCGTTAACTAGAACTATTGAGTAAGTCGATCGTTTAAATAGAACGAATAGATAATCTAAAGTATTCTAAACGTTCTGCGTATTTGTTTATGCAAACTGTTTTACTTAGATATTTGAAAAAAGCAGGTAAAGCTAAGGTTAACGTCAGTTTCCTCACTCGACAGCGATGCCAGTGACGGGCGAGCCCAGGATTTGAACCCGCATCAACTGATCCGCGGTAGAGTATCTTACCGACTTCGCCACTGGCTCCAGCCAGTGGAAAGAAATTCATATGAGGATTAAATGTAGACGTTTAGATGGAGGAGGGCTCTAAATTTTAGAGGACCTAGATGACTTGGTAATTTTACCGTTTCCCTGTTCTAGCATGGACATGAAAAGAATTGGGGGCTTGAACCCCTACCCCTCCGTGGAAATTCTAACACTGTCTGTATTACACATAATCACACAGGGACCCTGAGGAGAGATGGCTGAAGATGCTGATAGTGCATCAATATCTCAACAGGTAGTGTGCCTTTATCATTTCACAATAGTATCATCATCATCATCCTCCCTTGAATCCCAGTTTTACCAGGATCGGGATATAAATAGACTGTCTCAAATTCTCTCTATTCTACACCACACCACCAGCCAATCCCCTATTTGAGACTTTTCCATTCGTTTAAATTTTTGTAGCAATTTCTAGAGCCTAGGCGCTCACCAACGGAATGCCCTTTCTGACGTTGGTATGGATAATTTCGCAATAGTATATTAGTAATAATTATTGTTATTTATTACTATTAGATGCTATAAAATTGTATCAGCAGAAGGCAAATATTAAAGTGTGCCCGTGTATTATCAAGTTATATCTTAGTCTCACGTGAGCCCAAACTAAAGCCTACGTGTTTATTTGATGATTGTGGACTGGTAACAAAACTAACGTACTACACGTATTTACTGATGATTGTGGACTGGTAACAAAACTAACGTACTACACGTATTTACTGATGATTGTGGACTGGTAACAAAACTAACGTACTACACGTATTTACTGATGATTGTGGACTGGTAACAAAACTATGGCTCAATTCAGTCCTTTACAGTTCATTTATGAATTCCACTTAGCATATTTGGAAGAAAGGTTTTATTAGATAAATGATAAGTCACGCAGACACATCAGCCATTCAACATCGCACAATCAATCAACCTGGTGGGGTTTCCAGAAACTTCATGATACTAACTTCGCGTTTTTTATGTTCTATAGTTACAGGCGAGACTAGAAAGCCCTTCAGATCTGATGCAGTTAACCGCTAACAACTTCTAATCCAGTCAGAGTCAACATAACCGTCAGACATCTCATAACCTTTAGCTCTACTGAGGCAATGCTCCCCCAACTCTCGTGTCCATGGCGCCACAGCTGATCAATACTAATAAATGAGTAATGTGTGAATAGATCAGTTCGATAATTGAAAACATATTTTGTTGCATGTTAACACTGGTTTCTTTATGTTGACATCTGATACATATATTTACATGTAAATGTAATGGGTCTATATTATAACTTCGTTATAATGCATGCATACCGTTATAATGGGTGTCAGAGTTAAACTATAAGTGTTAAGTTATTCTTTAATTAATATCCGTATAGTAGGTTGTAAAGTAAATAACATTTCTAAAGAAAACTTGTATTAGAAATTTTATGAGGAACTAGTACATTTCAATAGTATTCTATGCAGTGCTTACTTTTTCTTGTCCACTGTTTACAATTGGTGTCCCCGATGTTATATTTATAGCTATTACCGAAAAGATCTATAAATGAATGATATATACATGTGTGTATATATATATATATATATATATATATATATATATATATGTGTGTGTGTGTGTGTGTGTGTGTGTGTGTGTGTGTGTGTGTGTGTGTGTGTATGTATGTGTGTATGTGTGTGTGGGTTGTGTGGGTGCATGTGTTTGTGTTTGCATATGTGTGTGCGATGAATAGTCGTCATCGTGTGGTGTTGGCGCCTGTTTGTGTAGAGTCTGCAAGAGACGAAGAGACATCCCTGACATTGCCTTATGGCGAGGAACAGGACTTTAAACTCTTATTGATTGGTTGATTAATTACAAGTAGGAGTACACTCACCAGTAGCTGGCACTTTTACATACAGGGTAGACCAAATATAATGTTAACTTTATTAATGCAATAAGAACCCTAGCCAGCTGTTTACAAAGCAAACGAGCTACAACTTGGTTAGTCTATCGAGACAATCCATGAATGCAAATAATTTAAGTCATTTATCCTGATCTCAACTAAGTGAATTTTATGATGTATTCCTACAATTAGTGTTGTACAGCAGATTAAGTAAAGCTATAGTTGCAATAACACTGTGTATTATTTTGTGCATATGTTTAGTACTAAGTTGTGTTTAATCAGAATAAATGATTACTTAACAAAAACCACATTATAAAACGTTCTAAATTATTCAAATAATAAATTAGTAGATTATTTAATTTCTAAACGTTACAATCATAACAACCGAAACTGTACTTTTTATTAACTTATTTTAATTACTCAATAATTAATTAGAATTTAGCAATATTGAAATTGCTAAAGTATGCCCTGTTGTCATTTCCGTTTAGTATCGTTTATTTGTTCATCACAGCACAGATTATACAAACAATAGGAACGTGTATGTAGTTAGATTAACAAATACCAATACAAAATGTTAATGTTAAAGTTAACATTTTTACATTCTATAAAATAATTAACTATCGATGTTGTATTTAAGTACACTATCATGCTTCTTAGGGCTGTTAATTCAAATAGGACGTGAGAGGAAAATATTTGCAATAACAGAAGTAGCATACGTAAAACTCTCACTGTAGTCTGAAGAGTTGACAACAACAACATTCGACAAGAGAAGTGCACTAGCGTAAAATGTTACAGGCTCAACGCCTAACAGAGGATGAATTGAACGCCCGTTTCTTTACCTTAAGATGTTGTCAGGCTCAGCAGTGCAGTATCGGCAGTGTGATATATAACAGCAGCATAAAAATAACGAAATATTAATCTTGCAAAAGATAAAATAATTTGTAAAATGGTTCATCCTTGGTGATCAGTTCAGAGAGACACATACAAACAGTATACAATGTAAAGAGTTATATAACCGACAAATAGACATAGTAAACATCTCTATAAATATGTAACCTAACACACAGAGACACACACATACATAGACACACACGTAAACACATACATACACATCCACACACAGCGGCAGAGATATAATAGATGAGGTTTAATACTATTATAAATAACATTTTTATTACAAGATGGCGCCATTTGAACATCTGTCAATCAGCTCCACTCAATACAGTCAAAACAACCTCCCCTATTCTGTCGCCATCTCGTGAATGACACCACAGCTTTCACTAGTCGCCATCTAGTGAAAGACACGTGATATATCTTCCACTGGTAGACATCTAGTGAAAGACTTCTGATCATATCTTCCACTGGTAGCCAACTGATGAAAGATGGGTGGTTATATTTTCTTCCATTCGTCCTCTGGTGAGAGATAGGTAATCATAGCTTCCTCTATCACCTTGTCTGCCTCAGCTAGCTCCAGCTGTAACAATCACCACACAGGCTCTTCTAGTGGAATACAGCATGTGCTGAGTTCATAGACTCTGCTTCATAGCATGGTGATTAAGATGTGTTAGACTGCAGAGCCTCCACACATGACCTCAGCTATGGACAGGTCAGGGAGTTTACTATGATGCTGTAACATGACAACATGGCTGGAGCCAGTGGCGATGTTGGTAAGATATTCGACCGCGGATCAGTATGTATGGGGTACAAATCCTGGGCTCGCCCGTCACTGACATTGCTTTCGAGTGAGGAAACTGACGTTAACCTTAGCTTTACCAGCTTTTTTTACAACCCTGTTGTGGTGATGCTGTTGTTTAACAAGTTACTCAAGCACAGCAACACCAAGGATTTCCAATTACCTGACAAAATGTTAACCGATACACGCAGGTCACTATTATAACTAATGGCGAGTTGATTAATTGATTGACTAACAGAACTATGATAGACTGATTGATGTATTTATTGATTGAATGAGCTACTGACTGACTAATTGATTGACAGGATATTAGTCATATGACTGATTGAGAGTCTATTTAATAATCTGCTCAATGATTGATTAATTGATTGATTGATTGATTTATTGACTTATTGATTGATTGATTGACTTATTGATTGATTGATTGATTGATTTATTACCACTGGCAGGGGGAAGAGGGTTGCATCAGGCACATGGTCTCTGTCGTGATCTACCATGGTGCCGCACTTCGGCAGGTTGTTCACCCACAGACCTTCAAACATCTGACCTTTGTCTGTGTGATAGAACCGACCTTCACCTTGCTTTTGTCCGTTGACATACATACCCTCGTGTCTGCAGCCGTTAGCATACAGAGTCAGGCCCCGTCCATTGGGTTTATCCCCCGCCCACTCGCCCTCGTATATAGAGCAGTTAGGATAGACCATCCTGCCCCACCCTTCTCTCTTACCACAGGCCCACTCCCCCTCATACTTCACTGTGTCGCTGTAGAAATGTGTGCCATACCCCTGAGAACATAGAATATAATAAATGTGTGCCATACCCCTGAGAACATAGAATATAATAAGTGTGTACCATACCCCAGAGAACATAGAATACAATAAATGTGTACCATACCCCACAGCACATAGAATATAATAAATGTGCGTCATAGACCTGATCACATTAAATATAATAAATGTGTGTCATAGCCCTGATCACATTAAATATAATAAATGTGTGTCATAGCCCTGATCACATTAAATATAATAAATGTGTGTCATAGCCCTGATCACATTAAATATAATAAATGTGTGTCAAGCCCTGAGCACATTAAATATAATAAATGTGTGCCATAGCCCTGAGCACAACATTAAATATAATAAATGTGTGTCATAGCATTGATCACATTAAATATAATAAATGTGTGTCATAGCATTGATCACATTAAATATAATAAATGTGTGTCATAGCATTGATCACATTAAATATAATAAATGTGTGTCATAGCCCTGATTACATTAAATATAATAAATGTGTGTCAAAGCCCTGAGCACATTAAATATAATAAATGTGTGCCATAGCCCTGAGCACAACATTAAATATAATAAATGTGTGTCATAGCCCTGAGTACATTAAATATAATAAATGTGTGTCATAGCCCTGAGCACATTAAATATAATAAATGTGTGCCATAGACCTACAGCTTGTATAACCCATTGTTTGATTTACAACGTACAGAATTCAACTTAAATTTTTGAAGGATTTCTAACTGTAGCTATTGACACATACATGTTTCTTACCACCAGCCCAGGCTCCTATGTATTGTTTTCTGAACATGCCGCCGCCTGACCTCACACTCATCGTACCATACCCGTCCCTTCTGTCGTCCTTCCAATCCCCGTCATAGATATACCCTGACTTCTTCCATCTGTACGTGCCCTTACCTCAACAATCAATCAGTAGATGATAGATCAATCAATCAATCAATCAATCAATCAACCAATCAATCAGTTAATCAATCAATCAATCAATCAAGTAAATTATCAAACACCAAGGAGAAACATAGACCCCTTCATGTATATAAATTTGAGAAATCAAAGGTTGCTTATATCGTAAATAAACAATCCTCTATACGTGAAACCCCGCACGTACTGATCCGCAGTCGAGTGTCTTAAATGATGGAGATTGATCACTTTACAATTAACTAATTACAGAATCAATCGATAAAGGCACACCGTGTTTCTTTCCATCTTTCCACGACCCAGTGTACTGATCTCCGTTGATGAAGAAAGCCGTGAAGTCTCTGATCTTATTAGAACCTTCCACAACCATATCGCTCGTCCCAGCACAAGCAGCATCGTCGCTAGCCAGGTTCCTTCTGACCACGGCACCCGAGCTCTCAGGCTTCTTAAGTCCCTTAGGCATCGCGTCAGCTCAGTGGCTTCTCAATACTTTGTCAATAGCGTCTAGATATTAGTCATAAGTGATACCTGCGATGAAATTCAAGATCTGCAGTAATAGCATAAACAAATAGCAAGTAATTAGGTCCATTACTTAGCTCAGGCATACTTGTGGTAAATTAATCGTTGCCCATGCTCATGTTTTAGTATAGTTGTAACCTTGTTGTATTGTTGGTACCCTGTACTACTTTTCACAATTTTAAAGAGTTTTTGTTTACTGAATACTATTATCCCAGCCTCCCTGGGATTCGAATCCGTGATCTGAGATTAAAATCTCGAACATTCACTGGACTGGTTATGGACCAAATTGCCTAACGATTTAAACATGTGGTATTAAAAGTGATAGATAAAAGTGATATGGTATTAAAAATTCCATCTCTCTTTTCCATCCAGTGTCCATGAGCAGCGACCTGCGCCTAAACCACCTTTTCTTTAACTCCCTTTACTTTGGACTGAATTTCTAGATTTTGGAATTTTTTTGGACCTTCTTTTTGCTTGCCGGCTTGATTTTGTCTCAATAGTGCTCGATGTTGTCATTGATGACTGTAGCACTCTAATTGTGGTTATTGTTATTGTTATTATAGATATCAAACATAGTTGATCGTTTTACTATAATGTGTGTTTACTTTTTTATCTATATTTTCAATCAGTTTTCGTGGCCAGTGAAACGATTTACTTTGTTATGCGTATAAACCAGGGAATAAATATTGGCTTGATAATGCCAAATGTTGTCATGGTCCAAGTTACAATCCTGCTACTAAGATAAGCTAAAAATAAAATAAACTTTTTAATAATATTTAGCTACAAACGCTTCCATAGCAACCAAATGTTCTTATTTCTTATTCATTACTCTTATTTTAAATCATGTTCATTGACTAAGACAACAACAACATATCATTAACAAAAGGTAAAAGAAGTAAACACGCATTATAGTGAATAATCAACTATGTTGATATCTATCACTTTTAAAACCACATGTTTAATCCGTTAGGCAATTTAGACCATTTTCCGTATAACCAGTCCAGTGAATGTCCGAGATTTTACTCTCAGATCAGCGTGACCGGGATTCGAACCCACGAGGATTCAAATCACCTTAGGATTGGTCATACATAATTTTATATATACATATATATAGATAAATATAAATATAAATATAAATATATATATATATATATATATATATATATATATATATATATATATATATATATATATATATATTTGTATATATACATATTTGTCCAACAGATCAAAAAAGCAGCAAAATTGAGCTACTTTAAAATCATGACATAAGGTAAATTATTACACCAAAAGCATCAAAAATCCTAATCTTGTGCTGATAAAAAATAAAATCATATTATCACCTGATGATACCGAAAGAGCTATTGTTAACATAAATGTAAGAGATTTCAAATCAGTTTCTTGACGATCTCTCACTACCGTAGAGTCGTAAATCTAAACTAGTTTATAAGCTAGAGATTCAATTGATCCTAAAGGTGTGACGATTAAATGTCAAAGTTGAACGATATAGCCAATAGGAAATAAGTAAACAGCCACTAGAAGGTGAAGGCTCAGGGTGTTGACACACAAATGCTGTTTTTATATTGTCGATCCTAGCAGTTTGATCATAAAAGCACAAAATAATAGTTTTTAATGTGTTTCTTTCTTATTAGAAGATAGGAATTGGTAAAATGCTTGGCAACCGTAATTCCCTTTACAAAGTCCAAACTAAACCATATGCGCTAATCCCGCCGTCCTAATTCCTTTTACTCTTAATCAACATTACATTCTAATTTGATGCAGGAATCCGAATCACGAAACCTTGCCCATCTGGCCAAGGTTTCGAGGTTGGTAACTCGGACTCAAAGTACCTTGAGTTCAGGGGTCCTGCCAAGTTCGTGATCCGTACAACATTCCGTCAGGAGTTCTGTTCACTGTGGAGAGAGATCAATGAGGAGCTGAGACAAGTCAACTGATCAGTGTGTATCAAAATCCTTATCAAAGTCATAAGGATTTTGTTAAGATAATCAGTCTTTGGACTGATTATCTGGATTTTTGAATTTGCACCGTTTTTTGGACCTTCTTTTCCGGCTTGATTTTGTCTCAATAGTGCTCGATGTTGTCATTGATGACTGTAGCACTCTAATTGTTGTTGTTGTAATCAACAGCTTCTACGGTGTAAAAACCAACATAAATGTCATAAGGAACATTTTATAATTCTTCCTGTATTTATCATTGTTTTCAATGCATTGTTTCGAACCAAACAACTATCAGCTGTAGCGTCGTCACGTGAACGGTGACTTCATGACTTTTATGAAGGATTAAATTGCCACACGGGTTTCGGTGACCTCTCCCCTCCCTCGCCTAAGTACCACAACCACGCGCTGTCTGCGCCATTTCGCGAGTGATAGAGACTCTCGCTGTATGATCACACAGTGCAACACAGTACTACACAGTGTATGGATACACATTACACAGTGCATGGGTTGGATACACGGTGGATATAGGCGCAGATATAACAGCTCACACGGCTCTGAGTGTTGACGACGAGTTTAAGCTGTAGCTATTATACTAGGCGCTAACCGTAGAGAGGGCAACTTAAAATGTATTAGTCGTTTTAATCTGTGTCCCTTGTATTAGGTGCTAACCGTAGAGAAAGTAACTTAAAATGCATTAGTCGTGGAGTAGGTAACTAGA